>JAAGEH010000393.1:57276349-57368779 GCA_011751065.1 Lasiurus cinereus
AGAAAGAAAGAAAGAAAGAAAGAAAGAAAGAAAGAAAGAAAGAAAGACTATGAAGGACTTTATTCCAACAAACAGAACAACCTGGATGAAATATACATATTCCTGGAAAAATACTTTTCAAAACTCAATCAGGGAGAAACCAAAATGGCAGCATAGGTGAACACCTAAACTGCTGCCTCCCACAACAATTTCAAAATTACAACTAAAAGACAGAACGGACACCATCCCGAACTACAGGAAAGCTGGCTGAGTGAAAATTCTACAACTAGAAGTAAAGAGAGGGACTCACGAAGACTCAGAGGAGCTATAAAAAGCTGAGGTACAGAGACATGCTCGTGGAAAGGATGGGTGGAGGAGGGTCTGGCTGGCTTCATCTAGCGCAGTGGTTCTCAACCTTCCTAAGGCTGTGACCCTTGCATACAGTTCCTCATGTGGTGGTGACTCCCAACCATGAAATTTTGCTACTGTTATTCATCGTGATGCAAATATCTGCATTTTCCGATGGTCTTAGGCGACCCCTGTGAAAGGGTTGTTTGACCCCCAAAGGGGTCGCGACCCACAGGTTGAGAACTGCTGTCCTAGGGCAATGGAAAATAAACAAATGGGACTACATCAAAATGAAAAGCTTCTGCACAGCAAAAGAAACCATCAACAAATCAACAAGAAAGCCAACTGCATGGGAGAACATATTTGCCAATGTTATCTCTGATAAGTGTTAAATCTCCAAAATTTATAGGGAGCTCATACAACTTAACAAAAGGAAGACAAATAATCCAATCAAAAAACGGACAAAGGACCTAAACAGACACCTTTTGAAAGAAGACATAAGAAAGGCCAAGAGATATATGACAAAATGCTCAAAGTCACTTTGCATGCATATGAGCATAACCAATGAACATAAATGGAGGAGGTGGGGTGTGAAGGCATGTGCTAGGGTTTGGGGGCAGCCGGGGAAAGGTCAATGGGGGGAAAAGGAGACTTATGTAATACATTAAATAATAAAGAATTTAAATTTTAAAAAATCATATTCCCTTTGAGCAACTGGGAGTTGCCTTGTAGTTACCACAATTAATTATTCACTTGAAAATAATCCAGGATTCTTGAAATAGAAAATCTAAAGGAAAATTCAGAACCAAGCTAGTAAAACCATGAGATGTGAGGAAAATCTACCACACACTAAGCACAGACCTTACAAATCCCCAGCTATTCTAGTTCACTGGAAAGGAAAAGAAACAAATGTGACTTTTTATTTTTTCCTTTAATTTTAGACGAAATAAGCCTCTTTTTTAAACTACAGTGAATTTACATAAAATCTTAGCTCATAAAAAAAAAGCCAAAGCATAAAAGATTATTCAAGAAATATTACATGAGCCCTAACTGGTTTGGCTCAGTGGATAGAGCATCGGTCTGCGAACTCAAGGGTCCCAGGTTCGATTCCAGTCAAGGGCATGTACCTTGGTTGTGAGCACATACCCCAGTGGGAGTGTTCAGGAGGCAGCTAATTCATATTTCTCTCTCATCGATGTTTCCAACTCTCTCCCTCTCCCTTCTTCTCTGTAAAAAAAATCAATTAAAATATATTTTAAAAAATAAAAGAAGTATTATATGATCTCACTCATTTGTGGAATATAATGAACAACATTAACTGATGAACAAAAATAGAAGCATCAAACAGACTATTCAACCTATGAGGAAAGGTTGGTAGGGGCTGGGGGGAGGAGGAAGGGGAAATGTAAGAGATCAACCAAAGGACTTGTATGCATGCATATGAGCATAAACAATGGACATAGACAGTAAGGGGGTGAAGGCATATGCTAGGGTGTGGAAGCAGCTGAGGAAAGGTCAATGGGAGAAAAAGGAGACTTATGTAATACTTTAAACAATAAAGAATTTAATTTTTTAAAGATTATTCAATATTACAGTAAAAATTTATTTAAAATAAAACACCAACTACATCAAAGCCATTTCTGCAGCTGCTGCTATATTCTGGGTGAAAACCTCCCGTGGGAGAAAGCCAAACTTTAACAGGGACAAAGGCCCCCATCCAGTTTGCACTGAGGAATTTAATCTGCTATAATCACTGAAAAAAGACTAAGGGCCTTGAAATCTGATTTCAGCGCCCTCTGGTGGAAATTTATAAAACTTGACTGTCAGATAAAAATAACCATGAATCAAATAAGCTAAGACAGCCAAGGCTAAGAACAGGTTCTAAAAACTACTGCTACATGACTACAGTAGGTCCATGGGTTGTGTCGGAAATTCATTGCTACTGTGTGACGTAACACGATTTTCACTGTAAGTCGGAACCTACCTACATAAGCACCTCTGTCACTCACATGGAGCACATACACAGCAGTAATGAAGTGAAACAGTAAAAAAAAAAAAAATTAAAAGATAACAATTCCTGACTTTGACTTGTGGTAAATAAATAATAAAAAATATAAAGCACATATGTCAAAATGACAGAATTTTTTTTAATAAATATCGTGAATGGAAGACATAACGACGAAAGTCGAGTCCAATGTAACCCAAGGATTGCCTATATTAGCATTTTTAGTGTACATTTTTTATCTATCTCAACCACAGTTGAGTCAATCTCTCTGTATATGGTCTCCTACAAAGGAAATAGTTTTCTGCTTGCCTGAGGTGACCTGGGGCTCTAGTCACAGTGATACCCTTTAGAAAACAGCTCAGTCTCACTACTTCCCTCCCTAGCCCTAGGTCTGAGGGGACTTGGTGAGCCTCCCTTTGGGCCTGTGTAGCTGCTGTCAAGTTAGGTGTCCCTCAAGCAGAGAAAGGGCTCACAGAGCTCCCTATGCACCTGGCCAGAGATCACAGGCTCTCCACCACCACCCTCTCACACCACCACCATTTGGGTGGCTCTTTCTAAAAAGTAAAGTTCTGGGGGCCTAGAAAAATGGCGGTGGAGTAGACAGATGAGTCTGGAGCTTTGTAGGTGGGCAGAGGGAGAGAGAGCGGCTGTGAGTCGCACTGGGAGTGTTTGTTGGCAACTTAAGAGTCAGTTATCCTCCAGGAGAAGGTGGGGGACTGCTTGACGGGGCTCTCCTGGCCAGGCAGCCCCACTGCCACTGGGTTTTTGTTGGCCAGAGCCACCAACGTGAACGCGGAGACCATGCCATCTTGCAGAGGGAGGTGGATGTCTGCGGTGGTCTGAAGGCTGCGGCTGGGGCACCCATCGAGCAGCCGGGGACCCAGGGACCCAAAACTCCACTCTCCAATCTGTGCAGACACGCGGCGGAATCAGAGATACACACCGCACACAGAAAGGTCAGATTTCACCTGGGATAAGAGGGAGGAGGATGTCTGTGGAGGTCTGAAAGCTGCGGCTGGCTGAGGCACCCACCGAACAGCCAGGGACCCAGAACACGGCTCTCCAAACAATGCAGACATGCGGGCGGCGGATTCAGAGATCCACATGGCACACGGAAAGGTCAGATTTCGCCTGGGATAGTGTGAGGTCTCCTACCCCAGCAGAACAGAGAGAAGCACACTGTGGGAATTGGGCTGCGGGAAAGCTGCCTCTGGAGAGGTCCGCGGAGGTGGGCAGGGCATGATCCCTAAGTGTGGAGGCAAACTCTCCGAGCTGTTGACAGAGAGGAGCTCTGGAAAACGACTCGTTTTTATCTGGGGCAGAGGGACAGCCTGGGAGTTATTACAGTGTCCTGGCTGCAAAATCCCCACAAACCGGCTTTGAGAACCACAGAGTAGCAGGATCTGAGCACAGCCTAGAGAGGTCCTGTGCTTTGTCTCAGATCAATTCTGACACACTGCCACCCAGTGGATGACACATAAATTGACTCTTGCATAACCACAAAAGAATAAAGAGATTAAAACACCAACAGGGGAACACAGGGAACTGCAATACCTTCCCTACTGGGAAACAGGAGTGCCAAGCAGAATAATAGTGGAAGTGAAGGACCATTCTATTTTTTTTTCATTTTTTTTCCTTTTTACATATTTTAATTAAAAGACTATTTTTTTCTTTCCACCTCAATTAATTTTACCCTTTTAATTATTACATTTTGTATTCAACTACTATTATTATATTACTACTAGTATTTTACCTTTTTGGAAAAAAACAAGTGTCTTTTTGTATTCTCTTTATTTTATTTCGGGAGTAGAGTTCTACATTCTATTTTCATCTTTCCTTTAGCATAATTTTACTCCAACTAAACTCTACCTTTATGCCAACACTTTCCTCCTAACTTTCCCCATTTTGTTGTCTTGTTTCTCTTTCCCTTTTCCAACTTTAGATTCTCCCTATTCTTTCTCTTTACCTGGTTAAAATTTCACCCCACTTATATATCTAATTTCAAATCCCCTACTACTAGCCAAAAACTTGTTTTTTCTCTATGTCCTTTTGTTGCTATTTGCCTGAAAAGTGATTATATCGATTTTTTGAAATTTTTTGTGAGATTGTTTTAGTTTATTCTACCTTTTTTTTATTTTGCTTTTTGCTTGCTTTGTTTTCTACATCTATTTTCCCTCACCTCCTCGATACCAGTTGTTATTTGCAGTTTGTATTAATCTCTAGGTACTGGTTGCTGGCCTTTATTGGGATTAGTAACTGTTCTATTGGAGTTTCCTACTGACATCTATATTTTGTTCCCCTTTTCTCTCTTATATGCTTTCTTTTCTCTCTGACTTTTTTCTCTTCCTCTTTTTTTTTCCTTCTTCTCCTTTTTATTTTCTTATTTTATTTTATTTTATTATTCATTTATTTTTTTTTCTCACTCTCCAAATTGGATTTTGGCATATCTTTCTTTTCTTTTTTCCTCATTTTCCTTTTCTTCTTTATCTATCTACCTCTAATTTGTCTTTCATTGGTGGTCACCTTATTTGTGATTATTAACATCTTGAATACATTTCTACTCAGTGCCTTGTATGCTTTACCTGGTCGTGTGGTAGTTTGTGCCTTTCAATAAATGTAGGAGAGAGAACTACATAACCACACACCCAGAGAAGAAAGACCATGGGAAGAAAAAGAAACAGCCCAAATACGACAGAAAGGCAGGTTTCACCAGAAAAGGAAGTAAACGAAATAGAAGCAGAAATAAGCCTGCCAGAGAAAGAGTTCAGAGAAATGATCATAAGGTGGATGAAAAGAATGGAAGACAAAATCGACAATCTGAGTAAGAGCCAAGAGGAAATGAAGAAAACCCAAGAGGAGATGAAGAAGCAGCAAGAAGAAATGCAGACGAACCTAGAGGAGGTGCAGAATAAACAAGAAGAAATGAAAAATCACTGCTATAAAGAACTCAATAGAAAGCATCAAAAGTAGACTAGAAGAAGCACAGGACCGCATCAGTGAGCTAGAAGACACGGTAGGAAAAAATACCCAAGTACAGCAGCTTCTAGAAAAAAAAAAGTTAAAAAGCAAGAGGAGAGTCTAAGGGAACTTTGGGATAACATGAAACAAAACAACACCCACATAATTAGGGTTCCAGAAAGAGTGGAAACTGAACAAGGATTAGAAAACCTGTTTGAAGAAATAATGACAGAAAATTTCCCCAATATAGGAAAGAAAAAACCCACACAAATCCAAGAAGCTCACAGAGTCCCAACCAAAATTAACTGCAACAAACCGACACCAAGGCACATTATAATTAAATTGGCAAACAACGAAAACAAAGTAAGAATCTTAAAAGCAGCTAGAGAGAAACAGAAAGTTACCTACAAAGGAACCCCCATAAGACTAGCTACTGACTTCTCAACACAAACTCATCAGGCCAGAAGGCAATGGAATGAAATATACAAAGTCATGCAAAGGAAGGGTCTGAATCCAAGAATACTGTACCCTGCAAGACTCTCAATCAAAATTGAAGGTGAAATCAGAAGCTTCACATACAAAAAAGAACTAAGGGAATATATTACCACCAAACCAGCAATGCAAGAAATGTTAAAGGGTCTGCTGTAATAAAAAGAAAGAGGAAGCGAAAAGGAACTCGGGGATAAGGACTAAAAATGGCAACAGATAAGTACTTATCAATAATAACTTTAAATGAAATGGATTAAATGCTCCAATCAAAAGACATAGGGTAACCGATTGGATAAGAAAACATGATCCATATATTTGCTGTCTCCAAGAAACACACCTCAGGAAAAGAGATGCACACAGATAGAGAGTGAAGGGATGGAAGATGCTATTTCAGGCAAATGGAAATGAAAAAAACCTGGGGTTGCAATACTTATATCTGACAAATTAGATATCAAAGTGAAGGACATAACAAGAAATAAAGAAGGACACTTCATAATACTAAAGGGAATCAATCCACAAGAAGAAATAACTCTGGTAAACATATATGCACCCAATATAGGAGCACCTAAATACACAAAAAAACTCTTGGAGGATATTAAGGGAGAGATTGACAGCAATACAATCATAGTAGGAGGCTTTAATACCCCACTGTCACCATTGGACAAATCCTATAAACAAAAAATTAGCAAAGAAACATCAATCCTAAATGACTCACGAGAACAGATGAAATTAATTGACATCTTCAGAACATTTCACCCCAAAGCCACAGAATGTACATTCTTCTCCAGTGCACATGGGTCATTTTCAAAGATAGATCATATGTTGGGTCATAAGAAAATTGTCTTCAAATTCAAGAAGGTATAAATCATATCAAGCATTTTCTCAGACCACAGTGGCATAAAACTGGAAATCAACTATAATAAAAAAAATAGAAAGAAATCAAACACATGGAGACTAAACAGCATGCTATTAAACAACGACTGGGTAACCAGAGAGATCAAGGAAGAAATAAAAAACATCATGGCAACAAATGACAATGACAACACAAAAATACAAAATTTATGGGACACAGTGAAAGCAGTCTTGAGAGGGAAGTTCATAGCCCTACAAGCTCACTGCAAAAAAAACAGGAAACAATGGTAATAAATTACCTAGCCCTACAACTCAAAGAGCTAGAACAAGAGCAACAAGAAAAGCCCAGTGTAAGCAGAAGGAAGGAAACAGTGAAGATCAGAGTGCAGATAAACAACTTGGAAACCAAAGAAACAATTCAAAAGATCAACAAAACAAAGAGTTGGTTCTTTGAAAGGATAAACAAGATTGATGGACCTCTAGCCAGGCTCACCAAGAAGCAAAGAGAGAAGACCCAAATAAACAAAATCAGAAATGAAAGAGAAGAAATAACAACAGACCATGTGGAAATACAAAGGATTGTTAAAAAATACTATGAACACCTCTATTCCGACAAATTGGACAACATACAAAAAATGGACATTGTCCTAGAAAAATATAACCTTCCAAAACTCAATAAGGAGGAAGCCAAAAGTCTCAATAGTCCAATAACTATGGAAGAAATTGAAGCAGTCATCAAAAAGCTTCCAGCAAATAAAAGCCCGGCACCAGATGGCTACACAGGAGAGTTTTACCAAACATTCAAGGAAGAATTAAAATTTTTCCTCCTCAGACTATTCAAAAACATTCAAAAAGCAACACTTCCAAACACCTTCTATAAAGCCAGCATCACCCTAATACCAAAACCAGATAAAGACAACACAATGAAAGAGAATTATAGGCCAATATCTCTAATGAACATAGATGCCAAAATCCTCAACAAAATTCTAGCAAATAGGATCCAGCAGTACATCAGAAAGATCATACACCATGACCAAGCAGGATTCATCCCAGGAATGCAGGGATGGTACAATATCTGCAAATCAATAAATGTGATACATCACATAAAGAAATTGAGAGATTAAAAACACATAGTCATATCAATTGATGCAGAAAAAGCATTTGACAAAATCCAACACCTTTTCTTGATAAAAAAAAAACTCTCAGCAAAGTGGGAATAGAAAGATCATACGTCAACATCATAAAAACCATATATGATAAACTCACAGCTAACATCATACACAATGGGAAAAAACTAAAACCATTTCCCCTAAGAACAGGAACAAGACAGGGATGCCCACTCTCACCTCTCCTGATTGACAAAGTACTGGAAGTATTAGCCATTGCAATTAGACAAGAAGAAGAAATAAAGGGCATCCAATTTGGAAAAGAAGAAGTAAAGCTGTCCTTATTTGCAGATGACATGATATTGTACGTAAAAAACCCAAAGGACTCCATTCCAAAACTAATCGTCTTAATTAATGAATTCTGTAATGTAACAGGATACAAAATTAATGCTAAGAAGTCTATGGCATTTCTACACACTAATAGTGAAATTACAGAAAGAGAAACTTAAAAAGCAATCCCATTTACCATCACACCAAAAAAATTAAGATACCTAGGAATAAACCTAACTCAAGAGGTAAAAGACCTATATGCAGAAAACTACAGGACACTGAAAAAAGAGATAGAGGAAGATGTTAAGAGATGGAAGAGCTTACCATGCTCATGGATTGGGAGAATCAACATCATTAAAATGTCCATAATACCCAAAGCAATCTACATATTCAACGCACTATCCATTAAAATACCAACGACATGTTTCACAGATCTAAGAATTCTTCATAGATTCATCTGAAACAAAAAAAGACTATGAATAGCTACAGCAATTCTGAGAAAGAAGAATAAAGTAGGTGGGATCTCAATACTAGATTTCAAGCTATACTACAAAGCACTGTTCTCAAAACAGCCTGGTACTGGCACAAGAACACACATATAGATCAATGGAATAGAATAGAGAACCCAGATATCCACCCAAACCACTATACTCAACTAACATTTGGTTGACAAAGGAGGCATGAACATTCAATGGAGCCAAGATAGCCTCTTCAATAAATGGTGTTGGGAAAATTGGACAGATACATGCAAAAAATTGAAACTGGACCACCAACTTACACCAAATACAAAAATAAACTCAAAATGGATACAGGACTTAAACATTAGAAGGGAAACCATAAAAATCTAGAGGAATCCACAGGCAGCACAATCTCAGATATATGGCGAAAGAACTTCTTCACTGATACTGCTCCAAAGGCAATGGAAGGTAAAGAAAAAATAAACAAATGGGACGACATCAAAATAAAAAGCTTTTGCACAGCAAAGGAAACCATCAACAAAACAACAAGAAAGATCAATGCATGGGAGAACATATTTGCCAATGCTATCACTGATTAAGGTTTAATCTCCAAAATCTACAGCCAACTTATACAACTTAATAAAAGGAAGATGAAGGATCCAATAAAAAAATGGGCAACAGACCTAAATAGAACCTTTTCAAAAGACGACAGAAGGAAAGCCAAGAGACACATGAAAACATGTTCAAAGTCACTAATCATCCGAGAGATGCAATTCAAAACGACAATGCGATACCATCTTACACCTGTCAGAATGGCAATCATCAACAAATCAAAAACGACAAGTGTTGGCAAGGATGCGGAGAAAAAGGAACCCTTGTGCACTATTGGTGGGAATGCAGACTGGTGCAGCCACTGTGGAGAACAGTATGGAGTTTCCTCAAAAAACTAAAAATGGATCTCCCTTTTGACCCTGTAATACCACTCTTAGGAATTTATCATAAAAAATTACAAACACCAATCAGAAAGGATTTATGCACCCCCTGTTCATAGCAGCACAATTTACAATAGCTACCATTTGGAAACAGCCTAGGTGCCCGTCAGCAGATGAGTGGATCAGAAAACTGTGGTACATCTACACAAAGGAATTCTATGCTGCCATTAAAAAGAAGGAATTCTTACCATTTGCAGCAACCTGGTTGGAACTGGAGAGCCTTATGCTTAGTGAAATAAGCCAGTCAATGAAGGAGAAGCATCACATGATCGCACTCATTGGGGGATAATAAAGAACATTATAAACTGATGAACAAAAGGATAGATACAGAGACAGTAAAGCTTCAAACGGACTGTGAAATTACAGCAGGAAGATTAAAGTTAGGTGAGGTAGATAAGAGATCAATCAAAGGACTTGTATCTATGCATATGATCATAACCAATGAACATAGACACTGGGGAGTTGGGGTATGCCTGGGAGGGAGGGGGACAATGGGGAGATATGTATAAAAAATTAATTTAAAAAAATGTATTCACCAATCACAGAAAAAAGGGGGAATAGAAGGAGCATACGTCAACATCATAAAAACCATATATGATAAACTCACAGCTAACATCATACACAATGGGCAAAAACTAAAACCATTTCCCCTAAGAACAGGAACAAGACAGGGATGCCCACTCTCACCTCTCCTGATTGACATAGTACTGGAAGTATTAGCCATTGCAATTAGACAAGAAGAAGAAATAAAGGGCATCCAATTTGGAAAAGAAGAAGTAAAGCTGTCCTTATTTGCAGATGACATGATATTGTACGTAAAAAACCCAAAGGACTCCATTCCAAAACTAATCATCTTAATGAATGAATTTGGTAATGTAGCAGGATACAAAATTAATGCTAAGAAGTCTATGGCATTTCTATACACTAATAGTGAAATTACAGAAAGAGAAATTTAAAAAGCAATCCCATTTACCATCACACCAAAAAAATTAAGATACCTAGGAATAAACCTAACTCAAGAGGTAAAAGACCTATATGCAGAAAACTACAGGACACTGAAAAAAAGAGATAGAGGAAGATGTTAACAGATGGAAGAGCATACCATGCTCATGGATTGGGAGAATCAACATCATTAAAATGTCCAAACTACCCAAAGCAATCTACATATTCAACGCACTATCCATTAAAATACCAACGACATGTTTCACAGACCTAAGAATTCTTCATAGATTCATCTGGAACAAAAAAAGACTATGAATAGCTACAGCAATTCTGAGAAAGAAGAATAAAGTAGGTGGGATCTCAATACCAGATTTCAAGCTATACTACAAAGCACTGTTCTCAAAACAGCCTGGTACTGGCACAAGAACAGACATATAGACCAATGGAATAGAATAGAGAACCCAGATATCCACCCAAATTACTATGCTCAACTAATATTTGACAAAGGAGGCATGAACATTCAATGGAGCCAAGATAGCCTCTTCAATAAATGGTGTTGGGAAAATTGGAGAGATACATGCAAAAAAATGAAACTGGACCACCAACTTACACCAAATACAAAAATAAACTCAAAATGGATACAGGACTTAAACATTAGAAGGGAAACCATAAAAATACTAGAGGAATCCACAGGCAGCACAATCTCAGATATATGCCGAAAGAACTTCTTCACTGATACTGCTCCCAAGGCAATGGAAGCTAAAGAAAAAAAATAAACAAATGGGACTACATCAAAATAAAAAGCTTTTGCACAGCAAAAGAAACCATCAACAAAACAACAAGAAAGATCACTGTATGGGAGAACATATTTGCAAATGCTATCACTGATAAAGGTTTAATCTCCAAAATCTACAGCCAACTTATACAACTTAATAAAAGATAAACGATCCAATAAAAAAATGGGCAACGGACCTAAATAGAACCTTTTCGAAAGACGAGAGAAGGAAGGCCAAGAGACACATGAAAACATGTTCAAAGTCACTAATCATCCAAGAGATGCAAATCAAAATGACAATGCGATACCATCTTACACCTGTCAGAATGGCAATCATCAACAAATCAACAAAGGACAAGTGTTGGCAAGGATGCGGAGTTAAAGGAACCCTTGTGCACTGTTGGTGGGAATGCAGACTGGTGCAGCCACTGTGGAGAACAGTATGGAGTTTCCTCAAAAATCTTAAAATGGATCTCCCTTTTGACCCTGTAATCCCACTCTTAGGAATTTATCCTAAGAAATTACAAACACCAGTCAGAAAGGATATATGGACCCCTATGTTCATAGCAGCACAATTTACAATAGCTACAATTTGGAAACAGCCTAGGTGCCTGTCAGCAGATGAGTGGATCAGAAAACTGTGGTACATCTACACAATGGAATTCTATGCTGCCATTAAAAAGAAGGAATTCTTACCATTTGCAGCAACCTGGTTGGAACTGGAGAGCCTTATGCTTAGTGAAATAAGCCAGTCAATGAAGGAGAAGCATCACATGATCTCACTCATTTGTGGGTAATAAAGAACATTATAAACTGATGAACAAAAGAATAGATACAGAGGCAGTAAAGCTTTAAACAGACTGTGAAATTACAGCAGGAAGATTAATGTTAGGTGAGGTAGATAAGAGATCAATCAAAGGACTTGTATGCATGCATATGAGCATAACCAATGAACACAGACACTGGGGTGTTGGGGTATGGCTGGGAGGGAGGGACGGCAATGGGGAGATATGTATAAAAATTTAATAAAAAATAAATAAATAAATAAATAAATAAATAAATAATATCTTCTTTGGAAAAAAAATATAAAATAAAAAAATAAATGTAAAGTTCTAAGAGGCCATAGGGCTGAACACCCTATCCTTACTATTCCCCACCAAAAGTGGCCTTAAACATGAGCATGCCAATTGGCTAGAGACCTCTAGCCCCCAAGGGAAGGATTTAGGCAGAGCCTGTAGTTTTGCCAGCTGTGATCCTTCCATTAGGACCTGGCTCAAAAGAAAAAAGAAAAAATAAATGCTTTTGTCTGATAGCTAGGTCATTGTCCAGAAATCAAGGTTGAAAATAAAGGAATCAAAAATTAAAAAAAAAAAAAGGAAATCGTTTTTTCTTTATCTCTCAATTTGTTTCAAGCTAACAAAAATGAGCATTTAATATCTTGCCACCCTCTCTCTCTCACCTTCTTCAGAAAATTTCAACCAAAAAGATATTGTATAATATTGTGGTTAGTATTGTATAATACAAACTCATAAACCTGCATGGGATATATTTACTTGTTCTTAGCACTGCCAAAAAGAATTACTGTGGCTTAAATCTTTTAAGTGTCAATATGTTGTTCAGAGTGGTGGATTTAACTCGATAGAAAAGAGTACAGCTGTCCTTCATTATCCATGAGTGATTGGCTCCACATACACCACACACACATGGATACCAAAATTTGAGGATGTTCAAGTCCTTTCTATCAAACTAGAGACCCAGTGCACAAATTCGTGCATCTTGAAAGGCACTGTGGGCTGTAAGGCTATGGTGGGCACAGGGGAAGGTCTCAGCCCATCCTCGTGCCACCACCTGGCACAGGCCCAGTCCCCTGTTTGCCTGCAGCCCCACTCCCACGGCCACTCTCACACCTACTGATGGTGTAGAGCAATTTGGGCCAGCGCCAGCAGCAGGTGTGAGCAGTAGTGCTACTTTGGTTGTCCCTCAAGAGCAGGGCAAGGCGGAGAAGCCCTGAGGAGCAATTGGGGCTGGCAGCCACTGCTTGCACCCGCTGACAGTACCAAATGGAGCCAGCACTGGATGCTGGCAGCAGGTGCAAACACTGGGCGGAACTACAACATGCAGGTACAAAGAATTTACAGTAACCACCAGAGGCTCAACCTGTTGACAGTGACTGGCTCCCGGCCTTGGTCTGGCGTCCCCACTCACCTGCTCCACCATTCACCTGCAGCCGACACCTACCATGTTACACGCATGCTCCCTGGTGGTCAGTGCACATCATAGTGACCAGTTGTTCAGTTGTTCGGTCATTCAGTCTATTTGCATATTAGCCTTTTATTATATAGGATGACATAAATCAATGTATATGGTCAGCCATCCACATCTGCAGATTCCCAACCACTGATCAAATATACTATTTTCATTTTGCTGTTAATTGAATCCTTACATGCAAAACCCAGGGATACAAGAGGAGTGGGTGTGAGAACAACAGTATATAACTGATTTTCATCAAGAACTGCAATCCAAAAGAGCAGCTACTCAATGGCCTATTAATGCTCCACCTAGTCAGGTAAGATTAATCTAATAAACTACTCCTCTAAATCTACCTAAAAAGTAGATGGCCCAATTCATAGAACATGTGTTCATCAAAGAACCTGTTCTAAGGTACACAAACCCTTGATTAAACATTGAGGAAGCCAGCCTGCTTCCAGAGATCCTGAGCTAATTGGCCTGGAATGATTCCTGGACATTAGTACTTTGTGAATGCTCCCCAGGTCATTCTTAGGGATCGCCAAGGCAGATAACCACTACATTTACCAGGGCCATTGAGCAAGGCACTGGTCCCATGTCTTCTGTGGCTGAGTCTAGGATACAAGGGGTCACTTTCAAGACCCACTTTTCCCTTTTTCTACCATTTTGTCCTCTTCATGATTATGTGCAAAATTGTAACAAAGAGGTTCAATCCACTATTTAATATGTTAGGTTAGAATCAATTATACATTTAAAAATTTCATGGTCACAGAAATTATAAAAGCTAAACTGCACAGGGGGATAAAAAGCTTTGGCATTATAAAGTTGCTGAATTATACCTTTTGTATGTTTTGTAGCTCTTATATGAACCATCAGGTACTAAAATTTACTGGTGAACTTCTCAGGATTTTGCTGTGGGCTAATGCCTACTTGAAATCTATTTTCTCTGTGGCTTCTGTAATACCACATTTTCTTTCCTTCCTCCAACCTCTCTAGCCACTCCCTCCTATTCTTTCACAGCAGATACTCAAATAACATTGTTTTGTTCAATTTTATTTTGGGGGTTTTTGTGTGTTTTTGTTGTTGTTGTTACCCTCAACCTAGGATACCTATTTTTTATTGATTTTCAGAGAGAGAGAGAAACATCGATGTGAGAGAGAAAACGCCCAAACCAGGGATCGAACCTGCAACCTAGGTATGTACTCTGACTGGGAATCGAACCTGCAACATTTTGGTGTACGGGAAAATGTTCCAGCTGATTGAGCCACCCAGCCAGGGCAACGTCATTTTGTTACAATATTGATGAGATGCTGTAGGAACTTTAATCTTGTTTATATCAACTTGCCTATGGTAAAATTGGTTTTGTTATACATCATTTGCCATAGTTTCAAGAACCTACTTATGACATTAATAAGGGAGGACTTATGGTACCAATTGTTCTCATATTTTAAGGAGATCGGGATCACCTGGAGATTTTGCTAAAACATGGATATCTTGGTCCCACCCCGTGTTTCAGATTTAGTAGGTCTGGGGTGGAACCCAAGAATTTTCATTTCTAACAAGTACCCCAGTGATGCTGCTGCCACTAGTTTATTTCTCTCTCTCTATCTCCTCCTTCCTCTCTCTCTAAACTCAATAATTTTAAAAAGAATGTTGGATCTTAAGAAATTGAGAAGTATCAGTCTGTAACAAAGAAGAAATAACACTTTACTGATAGCTGAATGAGAAGCTTTAGGAACCATCATCCTACGCTACATATTGGAGTTCTTCAAGGCTCTATCCTGGACTCTCCTCTCATCTTACTCTACACTCTCCTCCAATACAATTATTGCCAAGACTTTTAAATCACACAAATGATGCAGATTTCCATCTCTAGCCAGACTTCTTATAAGCTTTTTCTAAGCTCCATTACCTACTCAATATCTCCACTTCATGGTCTCAGCGGCATCATTCTCTCAACATTCCAAAGCCAGAACTTGAACCTACTCAAAGCAGGTCCTCTACCTATTCCATAACTCATTGAATGGCTTCACCATCCAATTGCACATGCCAAAGTCCTATGATTTATCCTTGACACTACCCTCTCCCTTTTACCCATAACCAACAGGAAATTCATTCCAAAGTATATCTGCTTTGACTCCTAAATATTTCTCATAACCACTACTTCTACCCTAATCCAGGCCATAGTCATCTCTCACTTGGACTCTTGTTCCCCCACATTCACTATGGGGATTCCTGCCCTTCCTTTTTTCCCCCCTACTACAGGCAATAATTTTTAAATAAAAATCTGATTACATCATTCTCTGCCCTTCAGTTACCTCCCATTGGCTTTAGAATTAAAACCAAAATCTACGTTAGCTTGTTTCACAAATGCTGGAAGGCACCAGCCTTCCCTATCTCGCCAGCCTCAGTTCATGCTATTCTCTGCCTTGCTCTCTGAGCACCAGCCAATCAAGTTTTCTTTCAGTTGCTTGACCTCTCCTGGCTCCATCCATCATAAAGATATGATCCATATTGTCTTATATACATCCCACCACTCTACTCACCTTTGCCTAATTAACTTCAGCTTCTCATTCAGCCATCAGTGAAGTGTTACTTCTTTGTTACACACTGGTACTTTTCAACTTCTTAAGACCCAACACTTTTTTTAAAAAATTTTATTGAATTTAGAGAGAGAGGAAGGAAGAGGATAAGAGAGAGAGAAATAAATATTGATTGGTTGCCTCCTGCATGGACCTCACAACCTGGACATGTGCCCTGACTGGGAATAGAAACGGTAACCTTTCAGTATATAGGGTGATGTTCAACCAACTGAGCCACACTGGCCTGGGCCAACACTTTTTTTTTTATAACAAATCTTTTGTACTGTCACCTTTAGGGTCCTAAAATTAAATTTACATACCATATAACTTTCCTACACATATAAGTTAAAAACAAATCAATGTAGTGCCCAAATTGTACTATAAAGGAGAAATGAAAGTAATCTATACTAATAAAGAGCTAATGTGCTGATGGTCAGGACATCATAATGGATAAGGACCAGACCTTTAGCATATTAGCTGGGGTGTTGCTCCAGAGATAAGGCAGAAGCAGGGAGGTGCCCAGAGGAGGTGGGACCATCCCGAGCCGGGGATGGTAGGAGTGAGAGCCCATAGCGCCCCCCTCACCAGTCCTTCACCACCCACAACTTTCATTCTGAGTGCCCCGTGGCCCACCGGCCAGGGGAAGGAGCACAGTACAGCAGGCAAGAGGCTTCCATGTTCTCCTCAGGCGCCATGACAAGGTGGAGCCACAGCATTGCTCCAGAGATGGGGTGGAAGCGAGGAGGCACCCAGAGAAGACTGGACCAGCCCAAGACGATTCGAGGGGTTGGGGGCAGGGCTTGAAGTGGTCGGAGAAGGCCAGAGGGTTTGGAGGCTGGGCCAGGCATGCTGGAGCTCTGCATAGACAAGTTCAAGTGTCAAGGCGGGGCTGCAGGTAGGAGGGTGGCGCCATGCGATTTCCCACATTGGGCTCCTAGTCTACACTAATGAAAGAGAAAGATGGTAATTGACCATACCTCTGCTATGCCCACAGCCAATCAAAGTGATATGCAAACTAACTCAGCAAAGATGGCACGTAAATTTACATACACAGGCAGTGCAGGCAGCGCCCCATGCTGATGGCAGGATCCAAGCCGCAGTTGGAGACCTGGCAGTTGGTGGGGCAACGTCTGGATCTGCCTGCCAGGGCTCAGGCTGCCCTTTGATAACAGAGCAAAGAGTCCACGCCCGGCCGCCCTGCCATCATGGGGCAAAGAGGCCAGACTGAGCGCGATCTCGGGGCAGCGAGGCTAGGCTGGGATCCCCTGCAAGCAAGGGACCTACAGGACAGGCAGAGCCAGGCCAAGCCATCCTGCAATCTCAGGCAAAGAAGCCGCTCAGCTGACCAACTTGTGCTAGAGACCTGTTAGGGACATGGTGCAGAGTCCAGGGCCTCTAGCCTGCAGCCATGGGAAGTCTCCCTCTCCCCAGAGTTAGGAGTACCAGCCTAGCTCTAACTAGCGGCCTGGTCCTGACTGTGGAGGTGAGTTCCTGCAGGATGGGGTTTGATCCCCCGCATTAGCAGCAGGAGACCAGTGCTTTTGTTATTGCTGTGTGTCTAGGTTTTAATTGGACAAATGCCCAGCAGTCCCAGTCACCAGCTTAGCAAAATCTTTTAGGAGAAGAATTCTGTCTTGGTTTCCTCAAATTCCCTCAACGCCTACTCACCTCTATAAAGGCACAGAATAAATAAGGCCCCTTAAATAAAAATCAGAGGTCTCCAGCAACAATGGGCCTCTCTCATCACAGTTGTTTGGACTGGATGGAATTTGAGTATTTATCTAGGCACCATGACAGAGAAACACAAGCTCAAGTTGTGATCTCTGCCCTTAAAAAATTCACAATCTTATTAGAGTGAATGGATAAAAGTTCAGTAATAACATCAGAATGTAAGGCAACAACATAGGAACAGAGGCAATTGCTAGGATGATTTTCCAATAATGAGTACAAAGTGCTGTGAATTAAATTAAAAAATATGTGTGGAAGTAGCTGCTTTATGAACATGGCATCCATTCCTATTTTAAATGAAGTTGAGTTCCACGTGAACTGTGTACTATGCTATGATATCTGAGGCACAGGACAAGGGAGGCCCTAAGTGTACTATGCTTTGATATTTGAGTCATTCTTTATTGTTCAATGTAATTTATTTCTGTATGCCTCAGTTTTGTAATAGTTAAATTATTAGAATAATGCATTTGCTATAAAATATTACTAGAAGATCAAATGATCAGATGACATTTATTGTTATTTTCTATAAATGAACACAATCTCTGGTATGCTAAAGTGATAGGTATTATAGAAATATTCAGATAGAGAGATTGACAGTCTTGATTACAAGTGAGGCTTACTATCACAACCCAAATTTATTGCTTAAAAAAAAAAGTAGGGAGCCAACTAGAAATTGAACCAAATATAAGCCCTTGAAGAGCAAATGTAAATTGGATAAGCTTTGCTATTAAAGAGCAAGAAGAAAAATTGCAAATGCAAGAATGAAAACCACATTGCATCCACCCTAGGTAGCTGTTAAATAAAAAGAATGGTATACTATGAAACTACTTAATAATGATTGTAAAAACATTTGTTCAAAGTAGGTGATATTTCAGTTAATTTTTTTAAATGTGAAGAGGTTAGCAAGATAAGAAAAATGTGTAGGGGTCCCGAATTGTAGAGGGTGCAGGCAGGGCTGAGGGAACACCCACTCTATGCACAAATTTCATGCACCAGGCCTCTACTTTATAATAAAAGATAATATATATTTCAATAGATAAATGATTAGTTATGACCACATGAAAAAATCCAATCAAATAATCATAGGTACATGATTTGATATATAGAAAAATTGCTGTGAATGAATGAGACCCAAATGTAGACCAATCAGGTTTGTTGTACTATGACTTAAACATGATTAGCAGCTTTGCCATTAGTGACATGATTTTCCAAAATGATGAATAATTCTCATTAAAATTGAAAACAAAATAAAGTACAATCTCTTCTCAATTTACACTTCGGTTACATTCTTGGGAAATTCGGTTTGTTAAAATCATGCAAAAACACTTTCTTTTCCAATGTAAAATGGAGTTCAATTCCAATCTCAGAGAATGAAACACATGAGCATCCGGAAGGATGTTTGAAGTCAGAATTTTGTGGAGAGGACTGTCCTCTGAGCTGTGGAATGTCTAACACTCTGGTCCTCTTCCACTGAATGGCTCTGTCATTTGTGGGGACAAACAAAATGCTCCCGCAGATTTCCAAAGTTCCTCATAGGTGGCAGAAATGCCTTCATGAGAGGCAGGCAACAGGAGCCTTTCCCTTTAACATTTACACATTCCATGCTTTTCCTTTATAATGGTTCATCCATGTGTAAATATTCAATCAATGCCTGCTGCCTTCATAGACTCAGAGCACAGGAAAACAAAATGCCTGATTTTGCTCATCATTGTGTTCCAACTGCTTTGCATGGCACCAGCGCATAGGCACTCAATGGATTTTCCTGAATGAATAATTGAATGTGATCCCTCCAGTGCTGGATACTGGAAGAACAGAGAGTTCCATGCTTGTCTGTGCACTTGTACTAGAAAAGGCATGAACAGGAATTCAAGTCAGCCAGTGGGAATTTCAATTGCCTTGATTGAGTTCATATGTACCATTTCTGTTGCTTTTTTAGTCAGTTCACAATTCTACAGACTTGGTGGCTTATAAACAATGAAATTCATTTTTCACAGTTTTAGGGCTGGACATCCAAGATTATGATGCTTGCATAGTGAGGGCCCTCTTCTGGTTATAGGCAACCAAGTTTTCATTGCATCCTCACATGACAGAAGAGAGGGGAAGGGAGCTCAGACAATTGTAAGGGCACTAGTCTCATTCATGAGACTGCACCCTCATGACATCATCAAATCCCAACCACCTACTAAAGGCCTCACCTAATATCCACACATTGGGAAGAATTTCAACGTATGAATTTGGAGGGGACACAAACATCCAGTCCATAAAACCTATTAAGTATAATACATTTTCTTTTCTTTTTTTAAGGACTATCAAGGTAAGTGCATACTTTCATTTAAAGCAATGCCAAAGTAGTAGCTAAACCACACAGTTTGGATTTATCCAGAGGGAGAAACCAAGATGGCGGCATAGGTAAACTCCTAAATTGCTGCCTCACACAACAATTTCAAAACTTAAACTAAAAGACAAAACAGACATCATTCAGAACCACAGAAAAGCTGGCTGAGTGGAAATTCTACAACTAGGAGGAAAGAGCAAAGCACACTGAGACTCAGAGGAGCTGCAGTATATAGCCCACAAGAGGTACAGAGGTGCACACGTTGAGAGGACTGGCAACTGAGTATGTGGCTAGCTTTCTCAGTCTGCAAGGAGACAAAAGTGCCCGACTGCTCTCAACTCCATTTCTGGGTGAGACTCTGGGGATCCAGACTCATACAAGAATAACCTGGACTGTCTGGTAGCAGGTGAAACTCAAGGGTGGCTTTCTCTCAGAGGTGCTTGCAGCGATTACCAAGGAACATTGAGACCCAAGGGCCTCTTAGAGCAGGGCTGACAGGAAGCCATTGCTGTCTACTCCTCCCTGAGATACCACCCCACAAAGCCATTGCTGATTGCTCTACCCTGAGAATCTGCCCCATCCAAGCTGAGTTCAGAGGCTTTTGCATATGAATGGTATGGTCCTTTGAATTCTAAACTTATATAACAAACTGCAACTAAGTCAGTGAGACCCAGAACATCCTAAAGAAGGCCCAAGGCCCCACAGCAGCTTGCATTGCTTCATAGCTGGGCCTCATCTGGGCACCTCCAAAACCCAAAAAAAGAAGAGGAATCTGCATATCTCTCCATAGTTCTTACTGGGTAGCCTCAGAGAGAGGCTAAATTAGCACCTCCTTGGAGACCCAAGAGCCAGTGTACCCCAGGGTTATAGTAGGACCACCCAGATTACAACTCCTCAGATCCATAAGGGACACACTCAAGGGGCAGACCTACTGAGCACCAAAGCCCCACTGATGCAAGTCTTGTCTCATAAGAGTGTCTCCAGCACAGAAGTTCTCCCATCGTAGACACAGCTGATCCTCACAGCCAATTGGCCTGGAGGTCAAATCCTTCCAGTGATACCAACAACAATTAAGGCTTATCTACAACAAGACTGTGCACACAGCCCACAAAGGGGCACACCACGAGTGTCCACCTCAAGTAATTGAGGAGGCTGAGCCCCTGGGCCCTAAAGGATACCTAGCACACAAAGCCACTCTATAAACTAAGGGAAGCAGCCAAAATGTGGAGACAAAGAAACAGGTCACAAATGAAAGAAATGGAGGAAAGCAAATGACTGGATATAGAGTTCAAAACTATGGTTATAAGGTTTTTCAAGAGTTTTCTAGAAAAGGTCAATAAATTTAACAAGCCTATTGAGGATATGAAAAAGGACCAACTAGAAATTAAACATACACTACTGAAATAAAAAATAATATACAGACATTCAACAGGAGACTTGAGGATCACAAGAATCAAGTCAAAGATTTGAAATACAAACAAGCAAAAAACACCCAACTGGAAAAGCAAAAAGAAAAAAGAATCCAAAAATTTGAAGACAGTGTAAGGAGCCTCTGGGACAACCTCAAGCATACCAACATCAGAATTATGGGAGTGCCAGAAGAAGAGAGAAAGCAAGATACTGATAACCTATTTGAAGAAATAATTACTGAAAACTTCCCACATCTGGTGAAAGGAATAGACTTACAAGTCCAGGAAGAGCACAGAACCCCAAACAAAAGGAATCCAAAGAGGACCACACCAAAACACATCATAATTAAAATTACAAGAGCAGGAGACAAAAAGAGAATATTAAAAACAACAAAAGAAAAACATTTAGTTTACCTGTAAGGGAGCACCCATCCAATTGTCAGCTGATTTCTCAACAGAAACAATGCAGGCCAGATGGGAGTGGCAAAAAATATTCAAAGTGATGAATAGCAAGAACCTATAACCAAGATTACTCTAACCTGCAAAGCTATCATTCAGAATTGAAGGTCAGATAAAGAGCTTCACAGATAAGAAAAAGCTAAAGAAGTTCATCATGGCCAAACCAGTATTACATGAATTGCTGAAAGGTATTTTTTAAGAAGAGGAAGAAGAAGAAAAAGATAAAGATAAAAATTATGAACAACAAATACATATCTATCAACAAGTGAATCTAAAAATCAAGTGAATAAAAAAAATCTGTTGTACAGAATAAGCTGGTGAATATAATAGAACCAGGGGCATAGAAAGGAAGTGGAACTGACAATTCTCGGAGGGTGCAATAAGAGGCTGGACAAAAATCGTACACCTATGGATGAGGACAGTGTGGAGGAGGTAAGGGCAGAGGGTGAGGTGGGAACCGGGTGGAGGGGAGCTACGAAGGGGTGAGGGGAGAGGAACAATTGTAATAATCTGAACAATAAAGATTTATTTAAAAATAGTAATAATAAATAAGCTATACAGTTTTTTAATGAAAGGACCAGAAATCCAAGTTTGTCATGAAAACTGATCTGGAAGAGGTGTCAAAAGAGCTTTCCATTCAATTTACTGCCTTCAGGTTATTCGTCAGTAATACAAGTCTCCAGGGCCATTAGGCACCTAGAAATATATTCAGATCACTATTGCTTTATTTCACATGTGATTATTAAGACCAGAAAGACTGACTGGCTTACTCCAAGTTATAAACCCATTGAAAACTAGGCAAAACCCTGCTAAATTTGTTAAAATAAAGAAAGAGCTTATTTTAACACAAGTCATTTATAAGAACAAATACTTTTTGGTGTCAGATCTTACAAGTTTCCTCATTATAAGAAACATATTTTTAAAAATAAACAAATAAACAAACAAACAAATAAATAAATAAATAAATAAATAAAAATAAAAAAGAAGAAGCATATTTAAGTCTCTTTCCAACACATTTCTTGTGATTTATAAGGATATATTTGTTAAGTCATATAAATCTGCCCCAATCTATTGATAATTTTAGCATCAGGTAACAGGGTCCAAAGGGCAAACAAGCAAGATTGAAGCAATAACATAAACTTCCAGAAGGAATGGCTCTAGGTAAAAAGATAATTTTATGGTTATAAAATTTTCATGATAGTACAGTAGGTTTCAAAATTATTTTAATGTAGATACTATTACAGTGTCAAAAAGATGAGTTGCATGCTTCTCATGAATAATATTTGCATGTGTATAATGGTTAATTAACAATTAAGAATAGTAACGACTATATCAGGAAGGATTAAGGGGCAATCCTATTTAATAGGGGGAAAGATGCCTATCAATATAGAAAGTTGAATATGTAAAACATTATTTAATAAAAAATAAAGAAAAACTTGACAAAACCAGTTTGGCTTAGTGGATAGAGCATTGGCCTGAGGTCTGAAGGGTCCCAGGTTCGATTCCAGTCAATGGCATGTACCTTGGTTGCGGGCACATCCCCAGTGGGGGGTGCGCAGGAGGCAGCTGATGGATGTTTCTCTCTCATTGATGTTTCTAGCTCTCTGTCCCTCTCCCTTCCTTTCTGTTAAAAAAGTCAATAAAATACATTAAAAAGTAAATAAATAAATTATAAAAAATAATGAAAGTTGAAAAGACAAAAAATTTTTAAACTATAGCAATAAGTAAGTTACTGAGAAATACCGTATCTGCCAGAAGAATGCCTAGAAAGTTAAAAGAATGTGCCATCAGATTAATACTAGAGTGGGAGACTTATTTTTCATTGTAAATGTCACAATATTTTTTTATTATATGAAACTATTGCCTTGGTAACTTTTTAGCACTTAAGCTTTTGAGGTCTATAATCAAAGACTAATAGCTATATGAACATTAAAATAACATATTTATCCCATTCTGAATCCTGATAAAAATAGCATGATTTGCCCAGCCAGTGTTGCTCAGTAGTTGAGCACTGGCCCATGCACCAAGAAGTCACAAGTTTGATTCCCAGTTAGAGCATATGCTCATGTTTCAAGCTGGATTCCCAGATCCCTAGTAGGGGCCAGGCAGAAAGCAGGCAATCAATTTGATGCTTCTCTCTCATCAATGTTTCTACGTCTCTTTCCTTCTTCCTTCCTCTCTAAAATAAATACAAACATATTTTTTAAAACAGTGTGATTTAATATATTGTTTCAGTCACAAAAATCCAAATTCTTAAGACCTTCAGTACTCTGCAGAACTTGATCAATGATGGTTGTCTTCTCTCAGGAATTGGTTTAAGGTAGACTGAGAACTAAAAACGTTAAACCCACTGCCATAAATGGCTTAATAGCAAACTACAACATTCCTGAATAACTTCTTGGCCAAAACTTATTTTATGAACTGAAAACAATGAGCTAAGTCTTAGGTTTTACCTATAATTCTCTTTGTCTGTATATGTGTGTAAATCAATCATCTTTTTAAAATCATTTTTTATTTTTCAATTACAGTTGACATACAATATTATATCAGTTTCAGGGGTACAACCCAGCAATTAAACATTATATAAATTACTAAGTTATCATCCTGATAAATTTTATATTCATCTGATACCATACATAGCTATTAGACTATAATTTACTATATTCCCCATTCTGTACTTTACCCCCCCCATGATTTATTCAGTAACAACCAATTTTAGCTCTTAATCCTTCCACCTTTTTTACCCAACCACCCAACCCTCCTCTCATCTGTCAGATGTCAAGATGTTCTCTGTATCTATGAGTCTGTTTCTGTTCTGCTTGTTCATTTATTTTGTTTTTTTAGATACAATTATTGATAGATATGTATTCATTGCCATCTTATTGTTCATATTTCTTCTTCTGCTGCTGCTGCTTCTGCTTCCTCTTCTTCAAGAAGACCCTTTAACATTTCATGTAATACTGGTTTGGTAGTACAATAATGAAATCCTTTAGATTTTTCTTGTCTGGGAAGCTCTTTATCAGTCCTTCCATTTTAAATTATAGCTTTGCTGGGTAGAGTAATCTTGGTTGTAGGTCCTTGCTTTCATCACTTGGAATATTTCTTGCCATTCCCCACTGGCCTGTAAAGTTCCTGTTGAGAAATCAGCTAACAGTCTTATGGGAGCTCCCTTATAGGTAACTAACTGCTCTTCTCTTGCTACTTTAAATCTCTCTTTGTCTTTAACCTTTTGCATTTTAATTATAATAAGTCTTGGTGTGGGCTTCTTTGGATACTTCTTGTTTGAGACTCTCTGTACTTCCTAGACTTGTATGTCTACTTTCTTCACCAGGTTAGGGAAGTTTTCCATCATTATTTTTTCAAATATGTTTTCAATTTCTTGTCCTCTCTCTTCTTCCATACCCCCATAATGCAAATGTTGGTATGCTTGAAGATGTCCCAGAAGCTCCTTACACTATCTTCATATTTTTTTATTCTTTTTTTTCTTTTTGCTGTTCTAATTGGGTGTCTTCTGCTTCCTTATATTTCAAATTACTGATCAGATTCTTGGCTTCATCTACTCTATTTTGTATTCCCTATAAATTATTCTTCATTTCAATCAGTGTATTCTTCATTTCTGACTGGTTCTTTTTCACAGTTTCTATGTCTTCTTCATGCTATTGAAGTTCTCATGAAGTTTCTTGAAGTTCTCACTAAGTTCCTTGAACAACCTTATAGCCAGTGCTTTGAACTCTGTATCTGGTAGTTTGGTTGCCTCTATTTAATTTATTCTAGAGATTTTTCTTGTTGTTGTTGTTTTTTTCACTTGGGGTCTGCTTCTTTATCTCTGCATTTTGGCTGCTTCCCTATGTTCCTTTCTATTTATTAGGCAGAGCTGCTATATCTCCCAGACTTGTGTAGTGGGTATTCTGTAGGGCCCAGTGGCTCAGCCTTCCCAGCCACCTGAGCTAGGTGCTCCAGGGCAACCCTGTATGAGCTATGTAGACTGTCATTTTGTAGTTTGCCCTTAATTGTTGTTGGTGTCCCTGGAAGAGATTGACCCCCAGGCAGGCCAATTGGCTGTGAGGACCAATTGTAACTACAACAGAGGAGCTGCTGTGCAGTAGTCAATCCTATGGATCAGGACTTGCATCAGTGGAGCTTTGATGCTCATCAGTCTGACCCTTGAGTGTGTCATTCATGGAGGTGGTATATTTTTAAATATGGCATTATTCTGAATCTGGGACACTATCTCTGAGGCCTCCTGAGAAGTTTAAGAGGGTGGCCCCACTTGTATCCTGCCTGGGGCCACCTGCCACAAGCTACATAGTGACCTGTAGATGGCTGCCAATTATGCCAGACTTGGAGGTTCCCAGGAGAGGCCAAGCTGTGAAGGCTGGCTGCCACTAGTGCTGGGCCTGAAGCTACTTAGCAAGAGATATGGGATACATAGAGGCCAGGTGATACTTGTTTGGAGGATTTTAGGAAAGTTTGAAGCATGAGGAAAGAAAGGCCATTTGTATGAAAAAGTCACTGGAAATGGCTTAGGTGGGCCCATAAGTTGGGTAAGGCAGGGTCTTAGGGAACCACCATGGTGTGATGAACAATGAGAGGCAAGTTGATGGATATGGCACCCACCTGCCAGCTCTGTGCTGGGTGGGGGCCTCGTAAAAGGAACAGTGGGATATGGCAGAACTGGGCACTGATGGCACACGGGAGTCAGAGAGAGGGACAAATAAAAACACAACAAAAATATGTGATCACTGGTTTCTTTGAAGGAAGAACTGGTCAAGGAAAGGAATTAATTTTTACGTTAATAATTCATTATGAAGAAAACCAAGATGGCAGCATAGATGAACACCTACCCTGCTGCCTCGCACAACAATTTCAAAATTACAACTAAAAGACAGAACAGACATCATCCAGAACCACAGGAAAGCTGGCTGAGTGGAAATTCTACAGCTAGAAGGAAAGAGAGGGACTCACGAAGACTCAGAGGAGCTGTAAAAAGCTGAGGTACAGAGACACACTCCTGGAGAGGATGGGCGGAGAGGGTCTGGCTGGCTTCCTCTAGCTGGAGGGAGATGGAAAATCCCAACTGCTCTGAACCCCAGCTCCAGGCGAGACTCATAGATGGAGTCTGGACTGTTGTGAAAAGGAAGGAGTGCACGGAAACTTAGGGGAGCCACAAAAGACAGAAGTGCATGTAAAAGTGCATACACAGAGTGCTAACTGCTGATTGAGCCGCTGGCTTCCTCTAGCACAGCAGTTCTCAACCTGTGGGTCTCGACCCCTTTGGGGGTCGAACGACCCTTTCACAGGGGTGGCCTAAGACCATTGGAAAATGCAGATATTTACATCATGATGCATAACAGTAGCAAAATTTCATGGCTGGGGGTCACCACCACATGAGGAACTGTATGCAAGGGTCGCGGCCTTAGGAAAGTTGAGAACCATTGCTCTAGCAAGAGGAAAACAGAACCTCACAACAGCACTGAAATCCAGGTCCAACTGAATTGAACCCCAGTTTCTGGTGACGCCCTGGGGACCCAGACTCATACAGGTCCCTAGAGCGAACAAAAACTCAGGGGAACTGAAAGGCAGAGTTCCAGGAGCTCACATGCACGAGCAAAAGGCCGAGGTCTGGAGACAAGCCTGCACACGCAGACACAGCTGATCCTCACAACCAATTGGCTTGCAGGTCAATCCCCCTCAGTGATATCAACAACAATCAAGAATTAACTACATCAAGGCTGTACACACAGTTCACAAAGGGGTGCACCAAGAGTGTCCACCTCAGGTAACTAGGGAGGCAGAGCTACTGGGCCACATAGGACAGTTAGCACACAAAGCTACTCTACCAACTCAGGGAAGCAGCAAAGCACGGTTATAAGGTTTTTTAAGTTTCCTAGAAAAAAATGGATAAATTTAGCAAGACTCAAGAGGAGATGAAAAAGAGCCAACTAGACATTAAACATACACTGACTGAAATAAAAAATATTATACAGAGACCTAACAGCAGACTAGAAGATCGCAAGAATCAAGTCAAAGATTTAAAATACAAAGAAGCAGAAAACACTCCACTGGGAAAGAAAAAAGAATAAAAAAATGTGAAGATAGTGTAAGTAGCCCCTGGGACAACTTCAAGTGTACCAATATCAGAATTATGGGGGTGCCAGAAGAAGAGAGAGAGCAAGATACTGAAAACCTATTTAAAGAAATAATGACTCAAACTTCCCCTACCTGTTGAATGAAATAGACTTACAAGTCCAGGAAGAGCACAGAACCCCAAACAAAAGGAATCCAAAGAGGACCACACCAAGACCCTTCATAATTAAAATGCCAAGAGCAAAAGACAGAAAGAGATTATTAAAAGCAGCAAGAGAAAAACAGTTAATTACCTGCAGGGGAGCACCCATACCATTGTCAACTGATTTCTCAACAGAAACTATGCAGGCCAGACGGGAGTGGCAAGAAATATTCAAAATAATGAATAGCAAGAACCTATAACCAAGATTACTCTAACCAGCAAAGCTATCATTCAGAATTGAAGGTCAGATAAAGAGCTTCACAGATAAGAAAAAACTAAAGGAGTTAATCACTGCCAAACCAGTATTATATGAAATGCTGAAAGGTATTCTTTAAGAAGAGGAAGAAGAAAAAGGTAAAGATAAAAATTATGAATAATAAATACATATCAACAAGTGAATCTAAAAATCAAGTGAATTGAAAATTTGATGAACAAAATAAACTGGTGAAAAAGGGAAAATGGCGGCAGAGTAGACAGATGCGTCTGGAGCTTTGTCGCTGGGCAGAGGGAGAGAGAGCGGCTGAGAGTCGCACTGGGAGTGTTTGTAGGCAAGCTAAGAGTCAGTTATCCTCCAGGAGAAGGCGGAGAACTGCTGGAAGGGGCTCTCCCGGCCAGGCAGCCCCACTGCCATGGGGTTTTTGTCGGCCAGAGTCACCAGCGCAAACACGGAGCCTGAGCCATCTTGCAGAGGGAGGTGGATGTCTGCGGCCGTCTGAAGCCTGCGGCTGGGGCACCCATCGAGCAGTCAGGGACCCAGGGACCCAGAACTCTGCTCTCCAATCGGCGCAGACACTCGGCGGAATCAGAGATCCACAGAGCACATGGAAAGGTCAGATTGAGCCTGAGTTAAGGGGGAGGTGGATGTCTGCCGAGGTCTGAAAGCTGCGGCTCACGGAGGCACCCACAGAGCAGCTGGGGACCCAGAGCACGGCTTCCCAGGCAGCACGAACGAGCAGGCAGCGGATTCAGGAAGGGTCAGATTTCGCCTGGGTCAGAGTGAGGTCTCCTACCCCACACACAACTAAGACATGCACACTGTGGGAGCCGGGCTGCGGGAAAGGTCCACAAGGTGGTCAGGGCATGATCCCTGAGTGTGAAGGCAAACCCTCTGAGCTGTTGACAGAGGAGAGCTCTGGAAATCGACTCTTTTTTTTTCTGGGTCAGAGGGACAGCCTGGGAGTTATTACAGTGTCCCGGCTGCAAAACCCCCACAAACTGGCTTTGAGAACCACAGAGTAGCAGAATTTGAGCGCAGCCTAGAGAGGTCCTATGCTTTGTCTCAGAGATCAATTCCGAAACACTGCCACCCAGTGGATGACACACAAATTGACTCTCGCATAACCACAAAAGAATAAAGAGATTAAAACATCAAGAGGGGAACACAGGGAGCTGCAGTGCCTTCCCTGCTGGGAAACAGGAATGCCAAGCAGAATAATAGTGGAAGTGAAGGACCATTCTATTTTTCTTCTTTTTTTATTTTTCCTTTTTTCTTTTTTCTTTTTTTTAATTTTTAATTTTTCATTTTCGCATATTTTAATTAAAAGAATATTTTTTTCTTTCCACCTCAATTGATTTTACCTTTATAATTATTACATTTTTGTTTTAAACTACTATTATTAATTACTACTAGTACTTAACCGTTTTGGGAAAAAAAAACAAGTGTCATTTTGTTTTCTCTTTATTTTATTTCGGGAGTAGAGTTCTACATTCTATTTTCATCTTTCCTTTAGCATAATTTTACTCCAACTCAACTCTGCCTTTTTGCCAACACTTTCCTCCTAACTTTCCCCATTTTGTTGTCTTGTTGCTCTTTCCCTTTTCCAACTTTAGATTCTCCCTATTTTTCTCTTTATCTGGTTAAAATTTCACCCCATTTATATATCTAATTTCAAATCCCCTACTACAAGTCCACACAAACCTCTCTCTTCTTGTCTTCAATAGCCAAAAAGTTGTTTTTTCTCTATGTCCTTTTGTTGCTATTTGCCTGAAAAGTGATTATATCGATTTTTTGAAATTTTTTTGTGAGATTGTTTTAGTTTATTCTACTTGCTTTATATTGCTTTTTGCTTCCTTTGTTTTCTACCTCTCTTTTCCCTCACCTCCCTTGATACCAATTGCTATTTGCAATTTGCCTTAATCTCTAGGTACTGGTTGCTGGCCTTTATTGGGATTAGTGACTGTTCTATTGGAGTTGTCTCCTAACATCTATATTTTGTTCCTCTTTTCTCTCTTACACACTTTCCTTTCTCTCTGACTTTTTTCTCTTCCTCTTTCCTACTCCTTCTTCTCCTTTCTATTTTCTTATTTTATTGTTCATTTATTTATCTTTTTTTTTTCTCACTCTCCCAATTTGATTTTGGCATTTCTTTCTTTTCTTTTTTCCTCATTTTCCTCTTCTTCTTTTTCTATTTACCCCTAAATTGTCCTTCATTGGTGGTCACCTTATTTGTGATTATTAACATCTTGAATACATTTCTACTCAGTGCCTTGTATGCTTTACCTGGTAGTGTTGTAGTTTGTGCCTTTCAATCAGCGTAGGAGAGAGAACTACATAACCAGACACCCGGAGAAGAAAGACCATGGGAAGAAAAAGAAACAGCCCACATAAGACAGAAAGGCAGGTTTCACCAGAAAAGGAAGTAAACGAAATAGAACCAGAAATAAGCCTACCAGAGAAAGAGTTCAGAGACATGATCATAATGTGGTTGAAAAGAATGGAAGACAAATTTGACAATCTGAGTAAGAGCCAAGAGGAAATGAAGAAGACGCAAGAGGAGATGAAGAAGCAGCAAGAAGAAATGCAGACGAACCTAGAGGAGGTGCAGAATAAATAAGAAGAAATGAAAAATGACATCACTGCTATAAAGAACTCAATAGAAAGCATCAAAAGTAGACTAGAAGAAGCAGAGGAGTGCATCAGTGAGCTAGAAGACACGGTAGGAAAAAATACCCAAGTACAGCAGCTGCTAGAAAAAAAAGTTAAAAAGCAAGAGGAGAGTCTAAGGGAACTTTGGGATAACATGAAAAAAAACAACACCCACATAATTAGGGTTCCAGAAAGAGTGGAAACTGAACAAGGATTAGAGAACCTGTTTGAAGAAATAATGACAGAAAATTTCCCCAATATAGGAAAGAAAAAACCCACACAAATCCAAGAGGCTCACAGAGTCCCAAGCAAAATTAACCCCAACAAACCGACACCGAGGCACATTATAATTAAATTGGCAAACACCGACGACAAAGTAAGAATCTTAATAGCAGCCAGAGAGAAACAGAAAGTTACCTACAAAGGAACCCCCATAAGACTAGCTACTGACTTCTCAACAGAAACTCATCAGGCCAGAAGTGAATGGAATGAAATATACAAAGTCATGCAAAGGAAGGGTCTGAATCCAAGAATACTGTACCCTGCAAGACTCTCAATCAAAATTGAAGGTGAAATCAAAAGCTTCACAGACAAAAAAGAACTAAGGGAATATATTACCACCAAGCCAGCAATGCAAGAAATGTTAAAAGGTCCGCTGTAATAAAAAGAAAGAAGAAGCAAAGAAGGAACTCAGGGCTAAGGACTAAAAATGGCAACAGATAAGTACTTATCAATAATAACTTTAAATGTAATTGGATTAAATGCTCCAATCAAAAGACATAGGGTAACCGAGTGGAAAAGAAAACATGATCCATATATCTGCTGTCTGTAAGAAACCCACCTAAGGAAAAGAGATGCACACAGATTGAGGGTGAAGGGATGGAAGATGGTACTTCAGGCAAATGGAAATGAAAAAAAAGCTGGGGTTGCAATAGTTATATCTGACAAATTAGATCTCAAAGTGAAGGACATAACAAGAGATAAAGAAGGCCACTTCATAATACTAAAGGGAACAATCCAACAAGAAGAAATAATTCTGGTAAACATATATGCGCCCAATATAGGAGCAGCTAAATACATAAAAAAAAAACTCTTGGAGGATAGTAAGGTAGAGATTGACAACAATACAATCATAGTAGGAGACTTTAATACCCCACTGTCACCATTGGACAAATCCTCTAAACAAAAAATCAGTAAAGAAACATCAATCCTAAATGACTCACTAGACTAGATGTAATTAATGGACATCTTCAGAACATTTCAAAACAAAGCCACAGAATGTACATTCTTCTCCAGTGCACATGGATCATTTTCAAAGACAGATCATATATTGGGTCATAAGAAAAGTCTCTTCAAATTCAAGAAGATAGAAATCATATCAAGCATTTTCTCAGACCACAGTGGCATAAAACTGGAAATCAACTATAATAAAAACAATAGAAAGAAATCAAACACATGGAGACTAAACAACATGCTATTAAACAATGACTGGATAACCAGAGAAATCAAGGAAGAAATAAAAAACATCATGGCAACAAATGACAATGACAACACAACAATACAAAATTTATGGGACACAGTGAAAGCAGTCTTTAGAGGGAAATTCATAGCCCTACAAGCCTACTGCAAAAAACAGGAAACAATGGTAATAAATTACCTAAATCTATAACTCAAAGAGCTAGAACGAGAGCAACTAGAAAAGCCCATGTACTCAGAAGGAAGAAAATAGTGAAGATCAGAGCTGAGATAAACAACTTGGAGACCAAAGAAACAATTCAAAAGATCAACAAAACAAAGAGCTGGTTCTTTGAAAGGATAAACAAGATTGATGGACCCCTAGCCAGGCTCACCAAGAAACAAAGAGAGAAGACCCAAATAAACAAAATCAGAAATGAAAGAGGAGAAATAACAACAGACCCTGTGGAAATACAAAGGATTGTTAAAAAATACTATGAACAACTCTATTCCAACAAATTAGACAACCTGCAAGAAATGGACATTTTCCTAGAAAAATATAACCTTCCAAAACTCAATAAGGAGGAAGCCAAACATCTCAATAGTCCAATAACTATGGAAGAAATTGAAGCAGTAATCAAAAAGCTTCCAGCAAATAAAAGCCCAGGTCCAGATGGCTACACAGGAGAGTTTTACCAAACATTCAAAGAAGAATTAAAACCTATCCTCCTCAGACTATTCAAAAACATTCAAGAAGAAGGAACACTTCCAAACACCTTCTATGAAGCCAGCATCACCCTAATACCAAAACCAGATAAAGACAACACAATGAAAGAGAATTATAGGCCAATATCTCTCATGAACATAGATGCCAAAATCCTCAACAAAATTCTAGCAAACCGGATCCGGCAGTACATTAGAAAGATCATACACCATGACCAAGCAGGATTCATCCCAGGAATGCAGGGATGGTACAATATCCTCAAATCAATAAATGTGATACATCACATAAACAAATTGAGAGATAAAAATCACATAATCATATCAATTGATGCAGAAAAAGCATTTGACAAAATCCAACACCCTTTTTTGATAAAAACTCTCAGCAAAGTGGGAATAGAAGGATCATACCTCAACATCATAAAAGCCATATATGATAAACCTACAGCTAACATCATACTCAATGGGCAAAAACTAAAACTATTTCCCCTAAGAACGGAACAAGACAGGGATGCCCACTCTCTCCTCTCCTGTTCGACATAGTACTGGAAGTATTAGCCATTGCAATTAGACAACAAGAAGAAATAAAAGGCATCCAAATTGGAAAAGAAGAAGTAAAGCTGTCCTTATTTGTAGATGACATGATATATTGTACATAAAAAACCCAAAGGACTCCATTCCAAAACTAATTGACTTAATTAATGAATTCGGCAATGTAGCAGGATACAAAATTAATGCTAAGAAGTCTGTGTCATTTCTCTACACTAATAGTGAAATTATAGAAAGAGAAAGTAAAAAAGCAATCCCATTTACCATCGCACCAAAAAAATTAAAATACCTAGGAATAAACCTAACTAAAGAGGTAAAAGACCTTTATGCAGAAAACTACAGGACACTGAAAAAAGAGATAGAGGAAGATGTTAACAGATGGAAGAGCATACCATGCTCATGGATTGGGAGAATCAACATCATTAAATGTCCATACTACCCAAAGCAATCTACAGATTCAACGCACTACCCATTAAAATACCAATGACATATTTCACAGACCTAGAAAGAATTCTTCATAGATTCATCTGGAACAAAAAAAGACCTCGGATAGCTACAGCAATTCTGAGAAGGAAGAATAAAGTAGGTGGGATCTCAATACCAGACTTCAAGCTATACTACAAAGCAACTGTTCTCAAAACAGCCTGGTACTGGCACAAGAACAGACATATAGACCAATGGAATAGAATAGAGAACCCAGATGTCCACCCAAACCACTATGCTCAATTAATATTTGACAAAGGAGGCATGAACAGTCAATGGAGCCAAGATAGCCTCTTCAATAAATGGTGTTGGGAAAATTGGACAGATACATGCAAAAAAAATGAAACTGGACCACCATCTTACACCAAATACAAAAATAAACTCAAAATGGATACAGGACTTAAACATTAGAAGGGAAACCATAAAAATACTAGAGGAATCCACAGGCAGCACAATCTCAGATATATGCCGAAAGAACTTCTTCACTGATACTGCTCCCAAGGCAATGGAAGCTAAAGAAAAAAAATAAACAAATGGGACTACATCAAAATAAAAAGCTTTTGCACAACAAAAGAAACCATCAACAAAACAACAAGAAAGATCAATGCATGGGAGAACATATTTGCAAATGTTATCACTGATAAAGTTTTAATCTCCAAAATCTTCATCTTAATAAAAGGAAGATGAAGGATCCAATAAAAAAATGGGCAACGAACCTAAATAGAACCTTTTCAAAAGATGACAGAAGGAAGGCCAAGAGACACATGAAAACATGTTCAAAGTCATTAATCATCCGAGAGATGCAAATCAAAACGACAATGCGATACCATCTTACACCTGTCAGAATGGCAATCATCAACAAATCAACAAACGACAAGTGTTGGCGAGGATGCGGAGAAAAAGGAACCCTTGTGCACTGTTGGTGGGAATGCAGACTGGTGCAGCCACTCTGGAGAACAGTATGGAGTTTCCTCAAAAAACTAAACATGGTTCTCCCATTTGACCCTGTAATACCACTCTTAGGAATTTATCATAAGAAATTACAAACACCAATCAGAAAGGATTTATGCACCCCTATGTTCATAGCAGCACAATTTACAATAGCCACAATTTGGAAACAGCCTAGGTGCCCATCAGCAGATGAGTGGATCAGAAAACTGTGGTACATCTACACAATGGAATTCTATGCTGGCATTAAAAAGAAGGAATTCTTACCATTTGCAGCAACCTGGGTGGCAACTGGAGAGCCTTATGCTTAGCGAAATAAGCCAGTCAATGAAGGAGAAGCATCACATGATCACACTCATTGGGGGATAATAAAGAACATTATAAACTGATAAACAAAAGGATAGATACAGAGACAGTAAAGACCCAGAAGATTAAAGTTAGGTGAGGTAGATAAGAGATCAATCAACGGACTTGTATGCATGCATATAAGCATAACCAATGAACACAGACACTGGGGGTTTGGGGTATGCCTGGGAGGGAGGGGGGGCAATGGGGAGATATGTATAAAAAATTAAAAACAAAAAAAACATTAAAAAAAACATGAGCTAAAAAACAAAAACATGATCTCAAAACAACAAAAACAGAATAGAAAAACAATCCTGACACAAACAATAACCGATACATTAAACTTATTCTAGAATCTCCTTGTATATTACATAAAGAATGAAAAAATAAAATAAAATAATAAACTGGTGAATATAATAGAATTAGGAGTATAGAAAGGGAGTGGACTGATAATTCTTAGGGGGAAAGAGAAGAGGTGTGGTGAGACTGGACAAAAATTATACACCTATGAGTGAGGATAATGAAGGGGTGGTAAGGGCTGCAGTGGGGTGGGAACTGGGTGGAGGAAAGATATGGGCGGGGGGGATAGGAACAATTGTAATAATCTGAACAATAAAGATTTATTAAATTTTTTTTTAAAAAAAAGGAACAATGGTCTTGCCTGAGACCAATTGCCTGGATTTTGTCTGGCTGAAAGCTGTCCCTCCACTGTGGTCCTGATGCCAGACAATTCATTTCCTCCGCATATGCCCCTAGTTCCTTTTAAGCTGCTATCCAGCACTGAAGCTTAGAGGGAGAGTGTCCAAGTAAGTCCATGTGCAAGCCTTTTACAAGAAATGTCTGGGATTCCAGCAGCCCTCGTTTCCCTCAATCTCAATCTCTGTTGATTTTTATAGCCATAAGTTATGGGGGCTTTTCTTCCTGGCTCCTGAACCCTAAACTGGGAAGCCTGGTGTGGTGCTGGGACTGCTTATTCTTCAGGGAGGATCTCTGAAACTGAGATATCTCTCCCTATTTTCTTGTTGTTGTTGTTGTTAATCCTCACCCAAGAATATTTTTTTCCCATTGATTTTTAGACAGTGGAATGAAGTGGGAGAGAGAAATATCAATGTGAGAGAGACACAGCAATTGGTTGCCTTCCCCATACATCCTGACCAACGCTGGGAATTGAATCTGCAACTGAGGTACCTGCCCTTGACTAGGATTGAACCCATGACCCTTCAGTCCATGGGCCATCACTCCAACCACTGAAAAAAGCTGGCTAAGGCCTCCTCCCTATTTTAAACAACTTGGGTGCGGAACAGCCATGTCTCTGCCCCTATTAGAAATCTTTATGTGGCTTCTTCTTTATATCCTTAGTTGTAGGGCTTCATTTGTGAGATTCCAGGAGGTTTTGAATGATGGTTGTTCTGTAACTTAGTTGTAATTTTGATGTGGTTGTGGAAGGATTCATGTACATCATTTACCTATACCACCATCTTGACTGAAAGCCATCGCCATGACTTCTTTAAACATTTTTCTAGCTGAATAAAAGTAAAGAATTGATGTTCACTCAATAGAAGGAAAAGAGATTGTATTATTTTTATTGAGAACCCTCATGTTAAAGAAAAAAAGAATAGTTATTATAGAAAAGCTTTGTATTCCAGGGGGAAATGTCATTTTAAAGATTATAAGCCTGCTGTCATAAGTTATGAGATAGAGGCAGTGACTGAAGATTTGATTAATCTGCTCCTTACTAGGTTGACCCAGCTTGCTAGCCTTGACAGCATGTAGAAAGGTCTGCAGTGCTAATGCTACTTCAAGTAGAAAATATGGATGTGAATTCTCAACAAGACTCTTTGAAGTGTTCCAAGTATATGGGAAGGGCTGTACAGAGGTGATGTGATAAAACAGGTTCCTGGTGCTTTATGGTTTAAATTCTGGGTCTGTACATAGCTTCATTCTTCCCCTGCCCTTTGGAGAATTTCAAGCCAATAGGTCTGTGCTCTGGGATGCCCTATGTGGAGGGAGACAAAAGCTCCTGACTGCTCTGAACTCCAGTTCCAGGTGAGACTCTGGGTACTCTGACTCATACAGGGAGAAACTGGATTGTAAAGAAAGAGAAAAGCACACTGAGACTCAGAGGAGCGGCAAAAGGCAAGAGGTATGGAGGTGCACGTGTAGAGAGGACTGGCAACTGAGTACACAGATGGCTTTCTCATTCTACAGGGAGATACAAGCTCCTGACTACTCTGAACTCCAGCTCCGAGTGAGACTCTGGGGATCCAGACTCATACAGAAAGAAACTGGACTTTCTGGCAGCAGGCGAAACTCGAGGGTGGCTTTCTCTCAGAGGTGATGCAGCGATCACCAAGGGACACAGAGACCCAAGGGCCTCTTAAGGCAGGGCTGACAGGAAGCCAATGCTGTTTGCTCTGCCCTGAGAATCTTCCCCATCCAAGCTGAGTTCAGAGGCTTTTGCATATGAATGGCCTGGTCCTTTGAATTCTAAACTTATTTAACGAACTGCAACTGAGTCAGTGAGACCCAGAACATCCAAAAGAAGGCCCAAGGCCCCACAGCAGCTTGCATTGCTTCATAGCTAGACTTCATCTAGGCACCTCTAAAACCCAAAAAAAAGAAGAGGAATCTGCATATCTCTCCATAGTTCCTGCTGGATGGCCTCAGACAGAGGCTAAATTAGCACCTCCTTGGAGACCCAAGAGCCAGTGTACCTAGGGGTCATAGTAAAACCACCCAGATTACAACTCCTCAGATCCATAAGGGACACACTCAAGGGGCAGACCTACTGAGCACCAAAGCCCTACTGAAGCAAGTCTTGTCTCATAAGGGTGTCTCCAGCACAGAAGTTCTCCCATCATAGACACAGCTGATCCTCACAGCCAATTGGCCTGGAGGTCAAATCCGTCCAGTGATACCAACAACAATCAAGGCTTACCTACAACAAGACTGTGCACACAGCCCACAAAGGGGTATACCAAGAGTGTCCACCTCAAGTAATTGAGGAGGCTGAGCCCCTGGGCCCTAAAGGATACCTAGCACACAAAGCCACTCTATAAACTAAGGGAAGCAGCCAGAATGTGGAGACAAAGAAACAGGTCACAAATGAAAGAAATGGAGGAAAGCAAATGACTGGATATAGAGTTCAAAACCATGGTTATAAGGTTTTTCAAGAGTTTTCTAGAAAAGGCCAATAAATTTAGTGAGACCCTCAAGAATATGAAAAAAGACCAACTAGAAATTAAGCATACACTGACTGAAATAAAAAATAATATACAGAGATCCAACAGGAGACTTGAGGATCGCAAGAATCAAGTCAAAGATTTGAAATACAAAGAACAAAAAACATGCAACCAGAAAAGAAAAGGAAAAAATAATCCAAAAATATGAAGATAGTGTAAGGAGCCTCTGGGACAACTGCAATCATACCAACATCCTAATTATGGCTTGCTAGAAGAAGAGAGAGAGCAAGATACTGAAAACCATTTGAAGAAATAATGACTGAAAACTTCCCCACCTGGTGAAAGGAATAGACTTACAAGTCCAGGAAATACAGAGAACCCCAAACAAAAGGAATCCAAAGAGGACCACACCAAGACACATCATAATTAAAATACCAAGAACAAAAGACAAAGAGAGAATATTAAAAGCAACAAGAGAAAAACAGTTCATTACCTACAAGGGAGCACCCATGTGACTGTCAGCTGATTTCTCAACAGAAACTATGCAGGCCAGACAGGAATGGCAAGAAATATTCCAGGTGATGAATAGCAAGAACCTACAACCAAGATTACTCTACCCAGCAAAGCTATCATTCAGAATTGAAGGGCAGATAAAGAGCTTCACAGATAAGAAAAAGCTAAAGAAGGTCATCAACACCAAACCAGTATTATATGAAATGCTGAAAGGTATTATTTAAGAAGAGGAAGAAGAAGAAAAAGGTAAAGATAAAAATTATGAACAACAAATACATATCTATCAACAAGTGAATCTAAAAATCAAGTGAACTGAAAATCTGATGTACAGAATAAACTGGTGAATATAATAGAATTAGGGGCATAGGAAGGGAGTGGACTAATAATTCTTAGGGGAAAAGAGGTGAGGGAGGTGCAGGGAGAAACTGGACAAACATTATACAGCTATGGATGAGGACAATGGGGGGGAGGTAAGGGCAGAGGGTGGGGTGGGAACCAGGTGGAGGGAAGATATGGGAGGGGGGAAGAGGAACAATTGTGATAATCTGAACAATAAAGATTTGTTTTAAAAAATATCTAAGGATGACAGAAAAATTATAAAATCAAACTGAAGTTAACAGAAAAATTATAAAATTAAACTAAAATATTATCAAGGGACTCTCCCAACACAGCAGGTACAGGAATTTAACAGTGCAGGATAAGAATTAAATTTTCAAACTACAACATTTGTCCCCAATAAGCTTATGATCCCTCAATCAAACCGTTACAGGCTGACTTGGTATGTGAGGGTTGGGGGATCATCAATTAATATGGAAATAATTTTAAAGTGTATCTTAAACTATCCCAGTCTCCAACAATGAGACACTTTTGTAATATCTCAGGATAGACAATTCAAATTTGAGACTAACTCAATGGCATAAACATCTTAATACCATTAATGTATACTTTACATAAAACACAACTTGTTAATATGATTAATAAATACATGTTGTAAAATATGTCCAGTATGTACAAGACTGAGTTGAATAATTAATGCCAATGTGACAGATGAGATGGGCAATAAATATCATGATTTCAAAAAAAATTATTATTTTTTGGATTCGTGCCTGAATCCTGGGGAAGATTTGCCTTGGAGCCATCATTGGTATTTTTTTTTTTGGTATATCCCAGTTCATATTTTTCATGAATAGTGATTAAAAAGTAACACTTATGAACAAATAGACTACTGTATAAAATTATCTAAAGAAAATGTACTTTCTTGTGTCTTTTGCCTTAAATAATATTTTAACCTGAGGTGCAGTTTAAGGCGAGGCTTCATCCTCACAGGACAAAGCATGGAGATCCCACTACTATTGGACCTAATTCTACTTTCTTGATACTGAGGGCACTGGGCCTCTGTTTTAGTGGAATTGTCACAAGCATGTCACGGCTGTTTCACTGCCTCCTGTGTTGAAAACATAAGAACATATGCTCAAAGTTTTCTGCGACCAGAAAGTCTGATGTTTATGCCAGAGGGCACCCAGCTGCATCCTCTGAGTGACCCAGCCCAAACATGAAGCCTTTGCAGTTCTCCCTGAGCTTCCACTCTGGGGTGCTAATACCCCAAGAATCCTCCAGCTCTGGCATTCCATGAATCCTCTGGACACTGTACCTCTGCCTTTCCTACCCCAGATCAGGTCCTCAGGTCCCCTGTTTAGGAATTCAACCCAGACATTCTGGCAAATAGGATGAGTTAGTCTCTGCACATCTTTACATAAACCCAAACAAGGAAACCTCTGTCATAGATGGAGAATCAAGCCTACTACTCAGACATTTCATATTTTTAGTATAGTGCTCAGTTAAGATATATGAAGTTACTTATTTTGACTTTTGATAACCATTTATCTTTCTCTGTGTGCTAGACATGGATATACAGAATCCGTTTCCAGCATGGAGTTCCAATAATCATAACCCTAGACTCTGGGCTAACACATTCTCTTTCCTCTGATACAGAAAGGTGACTGTCTTGGCCATATTCCTCCCAATTAGTCACATCAGTGTGGTTATTATTTCAGCTTAAATTTCCTGCATAAAATATAGAAATTCTTTAATGTGAGGCTTTGATAGTTGCTGTTCAATTAAACTTACTCAAGAGTGATTACATGAATATATGAGAGATCCATTTCCCTTGTCTTTCATTTTCTCACCTTAAAATTCCAGTCCCCAGCTCAAGGGCTTCCCCACTGTTATTGGTTTTAACTAGCTGTCTCTATTCCTAATTAACTCTCCTTTAATTCTGTTCCTTGTGCATAAATAATAATGAGAACTGTCATTTAATAAAAGCTAAGCGTTAAGTTAAATACACTTAACATATGTAAACTCATTGACTCTTCATACAGTTTCATGAGATGATGATAATGATTATATCCTTTCTATGAATTAAAAAAATTGAAGCTAAAAAGGGGTAACTTTTTGCCCAAAATAATATAGCCATTAAAATGGCAGAGCTGGGATTCAAGCTTATATCCATCCACCTTACTCAAATTTAAGCCCTTAAACACTAAATTTAATTTCTCTCTTGGAGTCAAAACATTTAGCATATTATAGTTTCCAAACTAAATGTATATATGTAAAGGGGATATATGTATGTAAAGGGCAAGAAATGTATGTAATTTATACATATGTAAAATTTTATATGTTATAATTTATATATACTATATAACATTATGTAAGCATATATATTATATGTTATTATGTATTATATATATATGATGCTGTTCCACACCAAATTTGTTATTCCCAACAATCTCACCATCCCATTTTACCCTCAATGAATGCATCAATTCTGTAAGGGACAGCTCTTCTTCCTTTAATTCAATTAATCAGTAAACCTTAGTTTTTTCCTCTCCCAAATATATCCTGGATTCAATCTTTCCTTTTCATTCTTCCCACCATTAGTTTATTTGTCATTAATTTATTGAAATCAATTTATTGAATTCCTATTATTCTGGAACCCAAGAATAACATATCTGTTCTTGAGTAGTGTACTACAAAAGAAAGATTCAAGAAATAAAGTAACATCCAGAGTGGAAAGAGCATCAGAAATTTTACCCAACACACAAGAAGCCCTGAGGAGGAAGTAAGCAGACCACAGGGGGCGGATGGGGTTAGGGAGCTCCCCAGAGTGGATAGCATGAAAGTTTAGTCTTGAAAGATGAGGTAGACAAGACTGAATGAAGGCAGCGAAGGAGGGAGGATGTGCCATGCATGGGAGACCACGTGGGGGCATGGAACAAGTACCATGAAATCCCACCATTTTCTTCTTAGATTATTGAAGTAGCCACTAGCTGGTCTCAATTCTCCCCCTAATGCAAGTGCATGTGAGGTCTGCTGATAATTCTTTAAAAATTATCATAAAATACAAAATATAAATAACACATATATATTTAAGCTGATATCTGTTTAAACTGAGCTATACTAGTATGTGTGTATGCATGTGCAGCTGTGTGGGAGCCAGTTTATTATTATTTTAAAAAATATTGTTACTGATTTCAGAGAGGAAGGGAGAGAGTTAGAAATACCAATGATGAAAGAAAATCACTGATGGCTGCCTCCTGCATGCCCTACACTGGGGATCAGGCCTGCAACCCATGCATTAGCCTTAACTGGAATTGAACCGTGACCTACTGGTTCATTTAAATTCGTGACTCTTCTTTTAGTATGCATAACCATCAGCAATCTAGGCACATCAGGATTTGTTTGTTTGCCTTGGTTTTCCAGCCCAGTTCAAGGTGACTTCTGTCAATTAATTCATATTCTGTTTAAACAGACCACAAGTTTCTCCCTGTCCCTTCTTCCCTATGATCATATTTAATCCCCATCAGCTCTTTCCCTGACTCTTTAAATAAACAAACTAATGCAGGTTTCATTAACCTTTCTCAGGGGATTGTTCAGCCCAAACGAGTTACTTCCAAGAGGAACTGAAGCAAATTTTCAAGAAAAATATCAACTTCAGTATGAACTATCCCAATTTTGCAATAGTAGTAACTATATATTTTAAGCACTCTATGAACCTCTCTGCCCTCCTCCCCTACCCCCCCCCAACACACACACACACACACACACACACACACACACACACTAGATAAATAAAAGAAAATAAGAGGCCTACTAGGTAGCCAAACTGCAATTTACGTTCTGGACTCCTACAGGGTCCATGGTTGAGTGTTGGGGAATTATAATCCTGTTTTTCAAACTGCAGCTAACCCAGTAATTCTGCTGTGAAATTGAAGGCATAGTAATTGAATTTGTTATGTCTCAGAATAGAGTACTTCATGGTAGAATGAATGGAAAGAATATGAGTGAAACACAAGAGTAAGGTTGTTGCTTTGACAAATGTTATACTTATGTAACCATTTGCACCAAGTGACATGGAAGGTGTATTTCTCACTAAGGAGCGTGTTAAAACCCATGTGAAAGTTAGGTTTTTGTCTGTCCCCTCGCCCCGCTTCCCCCAGGGCTCCCACTCGCTTAGATGCCCTGCCAACTCTGGCAAAATAGGAACCCGGCACAGGCGCGGGCCTCCAACCCACCAGGGGGCGCTACACAGAATCCGACCGCCAAGTGTAGCACGGCGCACGCGCCCGGAAGCATTTCCACCCGGGACACATATTCGGTCCACAGGCCGCTAGCATATCCTGTGACGTATGTCCTGTTGGCCGGGCGGTTCACGTGCGTAGCGAGAGGCAGTAACGTCACCCGGGAGCGTTCAGGGGCCTGGCTGCGGTGCCGTCCGGAAGCGTCTCGCCAACATGGCTCACCTGCCGATGAAGCTCCTGCGGAGGAAGATCGAGAAGCGGAACCTCAAGTTGCGGCAGAGAAACCTAAAACTGCAAGGTGAGATGCGCCAAGCCTTGCGGCGCCGCGCTGCTTGGAGCCCACGCGTGGCCGTGCGCGGCCGGCGTGCCCCGGGCCCTGGCGTGGCGCGGGCAGCGTCCCTAGAGCACGTGTGCTTGTTGAAAAGGCAGCCTGGGGCGGCCTCGAGTGGGGCCCCGAGCCGGTGCCCACTCGCCCGTCACCTCACGCCTGCCCTGACACTCTGGCCATGGGTTTCTCCTTGCTGACTTAAAGCAGGCGGCCTCGTGGCTTCCAGGCCTCCAGGAGTTCCTCCTGCTGAACCAACTTGTTCCACCCCCGCCCCAATCCCCACCACCACCCGTGTTCTCCCTCCCTCACTGCCTTCGGGCCCCACCTCGTCCCCACCTCACCCGTTTCCGAACAGACACGTGGAACTACCGCCATGCACCTTGCTTTTGCATCATCAGTTTAATGTCTGTATATCTTCAAAAGAAGCTCATTGCCCCCCTTGCCACAAGGCTCTCCTCTACCTCTCCTCCTGTAGCAGTTCTGCATTTACAACTCTTAAGTGTTAAATGCAAAGCCTTTCTCCAGCCCTATGTTCCCATCACTTCCAGCTAAGGTTTTACCTGAATGTTACCTTGTTTACTTACCTCATTTGCAGTCCTAACTTCTAATGGTGAGCCAGAGGTCTTAACGTTGTTGAAGCTTTTGGGGTCCTGTGCAAAAAATGTAAACCCGCGAAAGCAATTTTTGAGGTACAGTGCCTTACCCCAATTGGTTTTCATCTGAGTTTAGTTGATTAGAAGAAATCCTGGAGGAGCAGGGTTTGTGGGTTTTTGAAGTTCCCTTATATTCCCAGTTCTTAGACTAATATAGTATTACTAACTACTTTTCAGTAAAGGTACTGATTAAAATAGAAGATGTTGTAACTTTTTTATTTATAAACATGGAAACTTTTGTTAAAGACATTTTCATCTATTTATATATAACTATTGGAACAAATGAGTGGTTTCATCAACAATTTCCAGTTCACTAACATCTAGGAAAGTTCAGGGTGTAGTGTTTTGAAGTTGTATTTAAATGAGAATCAGTAGTTGTATGAATAACATGTAAGTTGTTTTTAATATACCTGTTAGTCATATATTATTAATGTCTATATTAAAATGCGTATTTTGTAACTATCATTGTCTCACCAGCTGTTTAAAAATTTAACCTCTTAAAGTTTTCTTATTCCAAATGTTTAACTCTTAACAGAGATGGTTTTCTGAAATTAAGAAATGCGGCTTTCCTTTTTCCAGCATTTTTCCTTAAAATTTATTTGCAACACCATAAAATTGCAAATGTTTTAAAGAATATAGTTTATTGACTTTTAGAAAGGGAGAAGAGATAAATTTATGTGGGAGCATAACATTGATCAGCTGCTGTCCCCAACTAGGTCTTGTGCCCTGACCTGGAATTGAACCAGCACTGGCCTGGGCGAAAGTGGTTTTAGTAATGTACAACAGGTCCTCGAATAATGTCATTCTGTTCAATATTGTTCATTGTAACATTAATGAGATGCCATGAGATCTTATCATTGACATTAAGTGAGGACTTAACCATATATAAAAGGGAAGTAAAAGCTAAATCATTTCAGTTCTAGAAGTCGTGGAATTTCTCATTTGAGATTCTAGCTCTTTCTGAATAAACTTCCCTTTTCATACAGTGTGTTCTGTTTTAAACAGGGGCCTGGGATGTGAGCCTTTCAGAAACTCAAGATGAAGATACAGTAGCAAGTGGAAAAATTAAAAAATCCCTAAAACAATCTATGAATGTGGGCTTATCAGAAGCCCCAAATGGAGATACATGTAAAGAAACAGTGGGAAGTGAAAACGTTAAAAAATCTCTAAAGCCGTCTATGAAGAAGGGCCTGTCAGAAGCCCAAAATGGAGATATATCTAAAGAAACAGTGAAAAATGTAAAAGTTAAAAAATCCCCCAAGAAATCTACCATATTAACCAACGGGGAAGCAACAGTGCACTCTCCCAATTCAGAATTGAAGAAGAAGAAGAAGAAGAAAAAGAAGAGAAAAATGGTGGATGATGTTGGGCCTGGTAAATTCTTCATTTTCTTTGATTTGAAACCATTTAAACTGTTTCTATTAGTTATTATTCTTCTTTATTATTGTGCCCACATGACACGCAAAAACCCGATACTAATTTCCAGAAACTACCCTAGGAGCTCAAGGAAACGTTGGAGGGAGGGTTTACATTTTAACTTCTCTCAAAGTATTTGTCATGTCTTTACATTCCCTGACAACCTTGAAATCTCACTTAAAGAAGAATCTCCTTAGATGTCTAGACATTTGTTCCTCTGCTAGCTGAAAAACAGAACATACCATGGCACATATTTTAGGGTTACCTGCTTGCAAGCAGCTATGGAATTGCTGGTACTAAAATCTGGCAGGTAGTAGAATATACTTTTCTGGCCTTTGCATGAATGATTCTTTTCACTTAACACTTTTTTGCCCCATTCCTTTTCCTGCCATAAATTCTTCCCTTCTGAAAAGAAGAGTTAGTGATAATTTGGATGTGCAAAGTGTACAAAATAGCAGGAAACTTCTGAATAAATGGAACATGAACTTCCAAGTGAGTATAAGGACCAGGGTAGTGTGTTGCAGGAAAGTGCCATTTTCTTTAGGGATATAATTGGATGTGAGTAAGCTTAGCTGAGAGGTGTTTCATCGGTATGTGAGCTAGCTGAGATTTCAAGGGAGGATAGAAGCACAACTCTTCAGCCTTCTGTCTGTGAGAAAAGCTTTACTGGAATGCTGCAGTACCCACTTGTTTACTTGGTCTTCGTGGTGACAAGAGACCATGTGGCCTGCAAAACCTAAACTGTACTATCTGGCCCTTTAAGAAAAAGTTTTGCCAGCACCTAGGTTAGAATTTACTATTTGTCTTGTCTGAAATAAAGCTTTCATTTAGAAAGGAGCTTTGAACGTTGCTAAACAGCACAGCTGTCTTCATGGTGCTTACAGATTAGTACGTTTGGAGGTTATGAGAAATTGTTTAAAAAGTGAAACCAGATAGGAAAATGCATGAAGGTAAGACATTACAGTTTTTATTTAAAGTGACTGTAATTTGATTCTAAAATCATCTGCCTCTTTAGGATTATTTTTCTAAGTTGCCCAAGGAAGTGATTAATTTCTCTTCTCAAGCACTGAATTGCAGGGCTTGGGGATTTTAACTGGATGGGTAAACTTTAAGAACTGTCCTAAGGAAAATGGAAGTAATCAGTCATGAAGACCAGCTGGTGATATCATGGCTTTTGGACGTGTGGGTCCTGCAGAGTTGGCCACTTCCACAAAGTCTTAGGTAGAGGTCAGTCCTGGGCTACAAGAGTCCAAGTTCTGGTCTGGAGCCTTCTGCTTTAAGTAGCATCATTAATAAATTGACAGAAGGCCATCATGATAGCCCACCCACTTGACCCAGAGGAACATTGAAGAACATGGTGAAAGTAGGAGCAGAGAAGTTAACGCTAAGGCCTTCCTTTCGGCCCCTCGCCACTTATGTTCAAGGACGACCAGTATCTTGTCACCCAGCTGAGTGGGATGTTGCCCTGCTTTGTAGTCTTCAGTGACATGAAAGCCTTTGGTATTTCTGTTCATCTTCAAACAAAATTAGCTTTTATAGAAAACTGAAAACTCAGTAAAGTATATAGAACTTAGTGTAATTAGAATACTTAAATTGTTTAGTTAGACCTTGTAAAAGCTGATTGCTGAAGATGGTATAATACATAAGAATCCTAAAATTCAAAGTTTTGTTAGCAAATCTGCACATTCCCCCAAATTTAAATATTTATATATTTAAATATAACCAAATCTTTATGAAAGAGGCATTCTTAGCAAATTAAAGCTAGAAATGTGTTAAGCTTTTGAAAATAGATTTCTTTGTGTCATGTGTCTTTTATTTTGTGATCTTGTTTGATATTTTTATTTGAAGAAAAAAAATATGGGTTTTGTTCTTTAAAACCAAAGATATCAAAAAAGCAAAAACAGAAGACAAAGAGGAACCAGAGGAAAGTGCACAAGCCCCTGAAGCACCCGAAAACAGTGTGGAGAAGCCAGGTGACAGAGAACAGGAGAGCGAGGTGCCCAGCCTGCCCCTGGGACTGACAGGTAGCCCACCAAGTTCTCCAGATCTTGCCTCTCCAGATAATAGATTTGAAGGTTCAGTTGTTACTTGTACCTGGAAAAAAGTAAATACTGACAAGAAATGATTAATATCTTAAGTGCAGCTTTTATTTTCCATATTGTGCCTTAGTTTTTGTTCTTTAGTCTTTCCTTTATCCCTGTCAGCTTCTGGGGCCCTTTGTTCCTTTGTTTTATCATTTTTTAAAGATCATTCTATGCTGTAGGGGACCATCATTGGCTCAGAAGTCTGAAGACCAGAGGTTTAATACTGGCTTAGTCAATAAGAAGGAATGGGGAGGAAGGAATTAACATCGAAGAACTTGTGTCAGGTTAACCCTCTTTGGCCTTTGTTTCTTTTCTGTAAATTCAAGAGTTTTAGACTAGCATTAGTTGCTCCTAACCAGAAATGTCTAGGAGTCACTTGAGTTGTTTGGTTTGGATTTTCTGTTAAAATACTGAGGCCCCAGCCTCAAATCTGCCTGATCAGAATTGCAAAGATGGCAGCATTCTCATTTACGGAAAATTTGTCTCCCAGGTGGATTGACCAGCTCATCCTGGTTTGCCTAGAACATGACCAGTTTTAGCTTTGAAAGTCCAGCATCTTGTAAACCTCTATCCCAGGAAAATCATGAGGGTTGGCCTCCAACATTTTCGTTGTCAGAACTGGGGGCAGACTACTGGCATCCCCTGGGTAGAGGTCAAGGATCTGCAGAACATCTTGTGTATATAGGACAGCCTCTCAACAGAATTCTCCAGCCCAAGGTGTCAGTGGTGCCAAGGTTTACAGTATCTGAGTTTAGCCAGGCTGTGTAGGAGTAAGGGTTCCCGGGGTCGGGGGGTCAAGGAGGCGAGGGTGTTGGTGCGCCCCTGCTGAAGAATGCACACCCAATACGGAGGCCCAATCTTAACAGTCAGCCTGTATCTGACTCTGTTGTCTTTTGGAAGTAAGATTTACCACTCCTGTTTTACTTCACTCTAGGTTTTTATTATCCTCAAATAGAGGACTGGTGCAATTTGTCGGGGGGCGAGGGGGTAGGGTGTACCCTCTTTCCGGCCTGCAATGACAAGCATTCCGCACCCTGCCTGGCCAGAGGCCCTCCGTGGCTGGATGAGGCAAGTGTCCCCCTGGCCACTTGTGCCCACTGCCCAGAAGCCCTCTGCAGCCACTAGGCCACTCACACTGCCCACTGTCAGCAATCTTCCCTTCCCCACCTCCCAACTCCTCGGACTGGGGAATTCTGGCAGGGCTGAGAGGACTGGGCACCACCATTTTTGTGATGGAGTGATGGTCAATTTGCATATTCCTTCTTTATTAGATAAGATGTTTTCACTTTTTATTTTAGATTTCTTAAACATTTCTCTGTACTTCTGTTCCCTTGACATTTTGATTTCCTGCAAATCCCTTAGTTGTACTTCCTCTCTCTCCTTACTATTGTGTCACATTAGGGGCTCTGGACATGGACTTTATGCAGCCATCAGCAGAGAAGATGTTTTAAAAGTATAGGATCTTTTTCTTAATACAGTGGTACCTCGAGATATGAGTTTAATTCGTTCCGTAACCTTGAGGCGTGGGAAACTATGAGACGCTGGAGTCTCAGTAAACTGGTGGGTTGTGTGCAGCTGGCCAATCCGCATGATTACTCCTATCTCAAATGTTGCTCGTATTTCAAAGCAAAAAATCGCTCGTTCAATGACTCGTATCTCAAAAATCTCGTATGTTAGGGCACTCGTATCTCGAGGTACCAGTGTACATGGGAATGGCTGGGATTAAATCTTAGTGGAAGAAGCTTTAATAAGTTTGACGGCAACCCATAATGCTTTCCATCAGCAAATTTAGACAGTCTAGTTGAATTAGCCATTAGAAATGATAAATTTGCTAATGATAATCTGTCTTCCATTTAGGAGCTTTTGAAGACACTTCATTTGCTTCTCTCTCTAATCTTGTCAGTGAGAACACTCTTCAGGCAATAAAAGAAATGGGCTTTACAAACATGACTGAAATCCAGCATAAAAGTGTCAGACCACTTCTGGAAGGCAGGTATGATTAACTTGGACGTTTGGCCATTAGTATCTATTTGAAGTGCTAGTTGTTTGTCCAAGAAAGTTTATGCCCAGGAGCTACCAGTGTGTTCTTTTGATTTGTATTGTGTTGGTTTTCATATCCAACCTGCATTAAAGGCTTTAAATTGCTTCCTGGCGTTTGAAGAAAAGTGTTCACTTCTGTTTTCTGGCACGATTCTTACTTCTGAGTTAGGTGTTTTACTCAGGTGGTTGAATTCAGTGATAGAGAAAGGAGGAATTTTGTCTTTGATCCTGTTCCAGCCTTGGAGCCTAAAACACCTGTGATTGTGTATGCTGGCTGTTGAGTAAGTACTTGCTTGAAAGAGTATACTGAATGTCTCCTCCTTTCCCTTTTTTACATTTAGGGATCTTCTGGCAGCTGCAAAAACTGGCAGTGGCAAAACCCTGGCCTTTCTCATCCCTGCAGTTGAACTCATTGTTAAATTAAAGTTTATGCCCAGGAATGGTAAGCCTTTGATCCAGTTGTTTCTGCATTGTCTCACCAGAAGTTCATTTCGGCTTTTATGAACTCATGGTGATAATTAGTTTGACTTTTTTCATATTCATTTTTTTGCTTTTTAGGAACAGGAGTTCTTATTCTGTCCCCTACTAGGGAACTGGCCATGCAAACTTTTGGTGTTCTTAAAGAGCTGATGACACACCACGTTCACACATACGGGTTGATAATGGGTGGCAGCAACAGGGCTGCTGAAGCACAGAAGCTTGCTAATGGGATCAACATCATTGTGGCCACACCAGGCCGTCTCCTGGACCATATGCAGGTGAGAGAACATTTGTATAGTACTGTCTCATTGTCTGTGTCAGACAAACTTTACAGCTAACAGTGTTTCTTTGTCCTTTGTCTTGTTAGAATACTCCAGGGTTTATGTATAAAAATCTGCAGTGTCTGGTTATTGATGAGGCTGATCGTATCTTGGATGTTGGGTTTGAAGAGGAATTAAAGCAAATTATTAAACTTCTGCCAAGTAAGTGGGTAATATCCGTATGTGGTTTGCAAAGTGGTGGTTAAAAGCTGGTGAAAGTTGTTCCTATATGAAAACTATTAATACCAGAATTTCAACTCATTGCAGACGGATCATGAGAATTCTCATTTTATATTACACAGTCTTTTACAAAGTATGATACTTTAAAAAGATATTAGCTTGTAAGAACATATAATAAATAACTTCAAAATGCAATGGGTATTTAATTTTAAAGCATGCCTTTAACATTTATGTAAAATGTTTTTTGTACTCATTCAATAGAAATTTATCTGGCCACTGGGTAAAGCTAGCAACAAAACTACTGGTCCTACTTTGGCTGGTTTGGCTCAATGGATAGAGCTTCGGCCTGCAGATGGGGGTCCCAGATTCAATTCCAGTCAAGGGTACATGCCCAGGTTACGGGCTCAATCCCCAGTGGGGGGTGTCCAGGAGGCAGCCGATCAATGATTCTCTCTCATCATTGATGTTTTTATCCTTCTCCCTTCCTCTCTGAAATCAATAAAAATATATATTTTTTTAAAATGGTTCACAATGTGTTAGTATAGCCAAGTGAATTTGCTATGCCAATTAACCTTAGAGGTAGTTCACAATATAAACATCAGTGCTTTTGCCAAGTTAGAGGTTTAATACAAGTGAAACAGTCCAAACATATGTCTCATTCTCATTCTTCCCCACCACCCTTTCACCTTTTCTTCATCCAGCATCTCCAAGGCAGCCGTAGACTTTTTGCCTTCTGTGTGATGTGTGAGTTTGACATACCTTGGTTATAGTAGTTGTAACATTATAAGCTGCTTACATCTGTAATAAGGTCATGTTTCCATTCATTATACGATTTGTTTTTTAATGTTTTACTGAGATGTAATTGACATGATCTGTACATATTTTAAATACTCAGTTTGATAAATTTTCCCATTCCACCCATGAAACCATTATCACATCAATATAGTAAACATCTCCATAACCCTCTAAAGTGCATTCATTCACCTTTGTACTCCCTCTCAGCCTCTGTAGGAGCAACTCTCGCCTACTACCAACAGCCGCTCACACACATCTTTCCCAGGCAACTGTTGATCTGCCTTGTGTCACCGTAAATGTGTTTGTATTTTCTGGAGATTTATGAAATTGCTACAAACATTCATCTACAACTTTTTTTATTTTTTCTTTCTCTTGGGTAACTACTGAGGAGTGGAGTGACTAGTATATTTAACTTGTACCATTTTACATTTCCTTCAGCAGCATACAGAAATTCCAGGTCTGACTGTTAAGTCTTGGGATTAATTTCTAACTGTTCTTTTCAAAATTGTTCTGGCTGTTCTTTGCATTTCTGTATAAATGTTAGAATCAGTTTGTCAGTTTCTACTCCCTAAAAATAGCTGGTTGGTTGGGATTTTACTGAATACTAGAGGCCCAGCGCACAAAATTAGTGCATGGACAAGGTCCCTAGCAGCTGCCAGCTGCCAGCCAGGGCCTTCCTTCCCCCGGCTGCCTGCCACCCCCACTATCCAGGGGAAAGCCAACATCCACCATGTTCCACGCCACCCTTGATGGTCAGTGCACGTCTAACTCCTGATCAGTCAAACACATGTGGGGACAATTTGCATATTAGCCTTTTATTATATAGGACTAGAGGCCCAGCACACGAAATCGTGCACAGGTAGGGTCCCTAGGCCTAGCCTGCAATCAGGCTCATCTTCCACCCACTTGCCATTCCCTGGTCCCACCCTGCCACCCCCACCAGCCAGCCAGTTCTCCTCCCGACCCCGGGTCCCACCCCGCCTCCACCACCGGCCACCCGGTTCCCCTCACAAGTCCTCATCCCACCCCACTGCTGCTGCCAGCTAGCCGTTTCCCCTCACCAACCTTGGGTTCTGCCCCACTGCCACCACCAGCCACCTGGTTCCCCTCTCTAGTCCTTGTCCCACCCCACTGCTGCCATCAGCCACCCGGTTCCCCTCGCCAGCCCCCCACCTCATAGTGACTTACTGAACTGACCTTTTATTATTTAAGATAGAGCATTGGTAAAAGGCAATACTGAGTCAGTTCAGCCTCTGAATAAGGTGTATCTCCATTTATTAGCTCCTTAATTTCTAAGTACTTCATTAAACTTTTCTATTTCAAATTTTTTATTGTATGTACATAGACAGTTGATTTTTGTATATCCATTTTATGTCTGGCAAGTAATTATTTCTATGTTCATCTGGATTGTTTAGCATGAACCTTCAGATGAAATTAGCCTGGATTTTTTGCATAGGCAGTCATGTCATCTACAAATTAAAAACTAAATTCTTCACTTAATATTTTTCTTACCTGGTTGCACTGGCAAGAACCTCCAGTACCATATAGAATAGAAGTAGTGAGACGAGTTCTTTGTCTTGTCCCTGAGATTAGGGGGGCATTCAGTCTTGCCCCATAAAGCATGTTAGCTGTTGGTTTTTGTAATGCCTCTTAACAGATTGAAGGTGACCCCTTTTGTTCTTCATTTGCTTAGATTTTTTAAAATCAGAAATAGATGGTTAATTTTGTCAAAAACTTTTTCTGTATCTGTTGAAATGATCTGATTTTTTTCATTTAGTTTGTTAATATGGTATATTGTATTGATTTATTTCCCAATGTTAAAGCAACCAGCCCTGCATTCACGGAATAAACCCTACTTAGCCATGCCTTTTTTTTTTTTTTTTTTTTTATGTATTGCTGGATTTGCTTTGCTAAAGTTTTGTTTAGAAATTTTGCATTTCTGCTTATGAGTCATTGAGTATTGGGGTAATGGCTGGCTTCATGGAATAAGCTGGGAAGTAAATTCTCTAGTGTCCTGGAGAGTTAGTGAAAAATCAGTAATATTCCATAAAAGTCCGTTAGTACTCACTACTGGAGGTGTTGGGGCTATAGTTTTCTTTACATGAAGATTTTAAGTATAGTTTTTGTAATAGATACAGGCTAGTCAGGTTTTCTATATCTTCTTGAGTGAGCTTTAGCAGTTTGTCTTTCAGTCAAGGAAATTGTCCGTTTCATCTAAGTTTTCAAATTTATGAACATAAAGTTGTTTGTGATATCCCCTTAATCTCTGTAGTATTACCACATCTCCCTTTCCTGATAGTTCTACTTGGGAGCATTTGTAGTTGTGAAGCAGTTCTAAGGATCCCTTGAAAGATTGGATTATTACGTGTATGTGTTTCAGCACGCAGACAGACCATGCTCTTTTCTGCCACACAAACTCGAAGAGTTGAAGACCTGGCAAGGATTTCTCTGAAAAAGGAGCCATTGTATGTTGGTGTTGATGATGATAAAACTAATGCAACAGTGGATGGTCTTGAGCAGGTATTATTGTCAGTACCTTCAATGTTAAGTATGGATATGTGTGTGTCCTTGGAGAATCCTCCAGAAAGCGGTGGGTTCTTGAACTTCTAATTCAAATATAGTGAAGTCAGTATTAGATCTCTGGCTCTTCCAGCATAACGTCACTTGAACTCTGAATAATTTAATTAGCGCTCTTTATTGTCTCTTAATACAGCTTACCACATAGGAAGTGTCATTAACCAGTATTTAAAAATGTTTAGGGCCGAAACCAGTTTGACTCAGTGGATAGAGCATTGGTCTGCAGACTGAAAGGTCCCAGGTTCGATTCTGGTCAAGGGCATGTACCTTGGTTGTGAGCACATCCCCAGTAGGGGGTGTGCAAGAGGCAGCTGATGGATGTCTCTCTCTCATCGATGTTTCTAACTCTATCCCTCTCCCTTCCTCTCTGTAAAAAATCAATAAAATGTATTAATTAATTAATAAAATGTTGTTTAGGGATCTTGCTCTGAGTTAGAAGGTGGAGAGATTGGAAATGAGGTGACAGAGGTCTAAACTAGATTGATTAAAAATAGGACTTGAAGCCCTCCCCCTTGGTCAGCAAACTGCGGCTTGTGAGCCACATGCAGCTCTTTGGCCCCTTGAGTGTGGCTCTTCCACAAAATACCAGAGCCTGTGTGAGTCTGTTTTGAAGAAGTAGCATTAGAAGAAGTTTAAGTTTAAAAAATTTGGCTCTCAAAAGAAATTTCAGTCATTGTACTATTGATAATTGGCTCTGTTGACTAATGAGTTTGCCGACCACTACCCTAGCCGGTTTGGTTCAGTGGATAGACCGTCAAGCTACGGACTAAATGGTCCCAGGTTCATTTCTGGTCAAGGGCACATGTCCAGTTTGTGGGCTCAATCCCCAGTAGGGGGCGTGCAGGAGGCAGCCAATCAATGACTCTCATCATTAATGGTTCTCTCCCTCTTCCTCTAGGAAATCAATAAAAAAAATATTTTTTAACAATTGGACTTGAAAATCGAGTCTTTTGGTGAATAAAATATTTTCTGTAAACAATTCAGCTTAAAAACTTTCATTGGTGTTTTGTTTGTTTTTTTAATATATTCACCCAGCTTTGTGCTCATGTTTTTTGAACTATGTATGTAAGCTGTGATTATTTGAGATGTTGCTATTAAAGAGCTTTCAAAAATGAATTATTGATATATCTTGAGAGTCCCAGTTAGTTGAGATATTAGTATATTATAGTTGCAAGAACTCTTGATAACCAATAATCTCAAAAATAATGAAAAGAATTTAGTTTCCAATGGTTACAACCTATTAAAGGAATCTAAAGAACTTAAATTTGTCTTATTGTAGGGATGCTGTGTTAGGATGATGGCAGGAATTTTACTATAGGGAAAGCACAATAGAGTGTGTGCAGTGTGCTTGTCATCATATTGGCTCATGCAGCTGCATATGCCTGTTTGGTTATTTCATGTCTATTCATTTGAACTACTTCTAGGGATATGTTGTTTGTCCTTCCGAAAAAAGATTCCTCCTGCTCTTCACATTCCTTAAGAAGAACCGGAAGAAGAAACTCATGGTCTTCTTCTCATCCTGTATGTCCGTGAAATACCACTATGAGTTGCTGAACTACATTGATTTGCCTGTCTTAGCCATTCACGTGAGTGATGATGAGAAGTTCATTAAAATCAGGTTGTGCTGCCTTAGTCAGTTTGGTTCAGAACATCTGTCTGGAGACCAAAGGGTCCCAGGTTCAATTCTAGTCAAGAGCACGTACCTCGGTTGCAGGATCCTCCCCAGCCAGGCCTTAGTTGGGGGCAGTGCAGGAAGCAACCAATCGATGTGTTTCTCTCACATCCATGTTTCTGTCTTTCCCTCTATCTTCTACTCTCTCTAAAAATCAGTGGGAAAATATCCTCAGTTGAGGATTAACAACAACAACAAACAAAAACAGGTTGTGCTTATCAAGGTGTATAGACTGAGGGCTTGAAGTCTGACTCTCCAGGTCAGTCAACATTGGTGAGTGGTCCTGTGTGGAGGGGGCTTTGCTGGGTTTTGAGAAATGAGAACCATAAGGAATAAGAGACACCAAGACACCACCTACTGAGGAAAATGGGACACAGGCCAGGGAGTAAACTTGAAGTAAAGCAGGTTCACAGTTACACAGTTTGGGGAAGCTATATCTGGACCTCCCAACAGCTTCCTTATTTCCAGCTCTAACGGATGTTTTTATTTGTTCTAGGGAAGGCAGAAGCAAAATAAGCGTACAACCACATTCTTCCAGTTCTGTAATGCAGATACAGGGATATTATTGTGCACAGATGTGGCAGCTAGAGGGCTGGACATTCCTGAAGTCGACTGGATTGTTCAGTATGATCCCCCAGATGACCCCAAGGTAAGGGGCATCCTCAGGTGTCTCAGGATGACTGCACATTCAAGAGCGCACTTGGTTATGCATGTTGTATTTCATTGCACATGACTGCAGTATTTTTTTAAATTTAGGGGAAAAATAGTAGTTAGGGTTTTTTTAAGACTCAGAAGGTGTAAGGAGATTTGAAAAGCATCAGTGAGGCTTAAGTTAGGACTGTTATGTGCTTGGAATGATTTGCTAAGAGTAGTAGGTCTCAGAAGAAAATAAAATTTGCTTATATATAAGACTAATATATGTAGTAAGATAAGTTCACTAAGTATTTTCAACAAACAAAATAAAAGGGTAATATGTAAATTGGTCCTAATGGCAGAACAACTAGTTGCTATGATGCACACTGACCAATGAGGGGTCAGTGTGCTCCCATGGGGAGCTCCGCTCAGCCACAAGCTGGGCTGACGGCCGCGGGTGGTGGTGTGAGCCTCTCCGGCCTCCTTGGCAGTGCTAAGGATGTCCGACTGCATCTTAGGCCCACTCCCTTGGGGATCGGGCCTAAGCCAGCAGGTGGACATTCCCCAAGAGTCCTGGACTGCAACAAGGCGCAGGCTGGGCTGAGGGACCCGCCGCCCCATCCCCACCCTCAAGTACACAAATTTTCATGCACTGGGCCTCTAGTAGGTTATATAAATTGTCAAATGGCATTTAAAAGTTTTTCAAAAAGCAATTTTGAGGAGAAGCATACATACTGGTCATTTTATTAGACCTTAGAACTAATGTGAATTTCATGTCCAGCTTTCCTTTGGCCTCAGTCATCATCCTATTACCTCTTTGGGGATGGGGCATGCAGAAAGAATTAACAGGGAGGGGCACCCTCTCATAAAGAGTGCTGACCTGCGCACCACCACCAGTCCCGGGAATGCAGGCTGCCACAGGTGCCTTTCAGGCTGTGTGAACTCAGATGTTCTCTCTCTATCAAAGGAATACATTCATCGAGTGGGAAGAACTGCCAGGGGCCTAAACGGAAGGGGGCATGCCTTGCTCATTTTACGTCCTGAGGAATTGGGTTTCCTTCGTTACTTGAAGCAATCCAAGGTAAAGGTCTTTGCTTGGGAAATCTTAAGTTGGAACAGATCCTCTTTGTGGAATTGTTGGCCAGTGCAGATGACCTCAAGGTGTCCGAGGAGTCAAAAGAGTCATTACAGTGCTACTAGAACTGTTGTTACGGATGTTGAACAGATGAGGTCCGGGGTGCGGGAGGCAGGCCCAGGAATTGTGAACCGAAAGAACTACCCCTATGGCTTAATCCTTGAGTTCCATATTGGTCAACATGCATCTGTGGCCTGTTTGAAACCACCTCCCCTCCTGTTAAGCCCCTCCCACCTGACCATCGCTGCCTCCTGCTCCCCTCCCTGCAGTCTTCTCTGCATCTTTTTCTCGGGCATCTTTCCCGCTTACGTAGTGGGGGTCCTCATTCACTCCTGCCTCCTCTTTCTCCTCCTCCTCTTCTGTCCCTCATTTGTCAGCTGGTTTGTCTTCAGTTTTTCCTTTGCAAGTCAGCTCAAGTTTTCACTAAGAAAAATAACTTCTCGAAACCCCCTCTCCTATCACCCCTCCAATCTGGCTACTGACTATTGCCTTTCTTCTGTCTGCATTTTGAATCATGGTTTATATTTTCCCCATTTTTCCACTCACCCTGTGGTCCAATCCATCCACCAACCCTGAATTCATTGTTAACTGAGTGACCTCCGTTGCTAGGTGTGATGAATGCTCACCAGGCCTGCTTGTCCCTGCATTTGCCTCCTTGTCAGCAGTTTTGCCCTGTGGATTTTCCTCATTCCACAACTCAGCGCAGCTTTCCAGAATTGCTGCTACACTTGGCACTTTTTCTCTAGAATGCCCTTTCCTGCTCTAGACTGCCTTTGGCTTCATCTAGCTGTGTCTGTTCTGGGACCTCCTCCTTCATGTCCCCACAGCATGCTGGGCAGCTCCGTCCTCCCAGCACCCAGCACAGGTGTGGCCCTCTTCCTTCCACTTATCTAGTCAGTGATGGCACTAGGAGGGCCCTCCTCTGGGGGTTTGTGGTCATCATGACCTGGAGTGCCACACCAGTGAGAGGTGGTGTGTGAAAGGGCAGCTCTGGCACGGAGAGTGAGGGATCCTCTAGCTAAGAGCTCCAGGCCTTTCCATCCCCAAAGCCTGTTTAGAGAGAGGGCTTCGTTGACAAATGCCTGTAAAATTCCTCACCTTCTCTCCACTGTTTGTAGGGCTTTTCACTTTCTCTTCATCTAAACATGGGAATGGTGATCCATCCTAGTTTACTAATCTTCACACTTTTGTTTTCTAGGTTCCATTAAGTGAATTTGAGTTTTCCTGGTCCAAGATTTCTGACATTCAGTCTCAGGTATGCTTTCTTCTGGCAGCTTCAGCCTCGTCCAGCATTTCCTCTGCCGTGCTCTGCTGGCAGGCATTGCCTCCTAGAGCCCCTTGATCCCTGAGAAGTGTGCACCATGGTCAGTCTGGTTTCTCGCTGTGCCATTTACCACACTTCTGCTCTGCATCGTCTCAGACCAGGCCATAAGGGAACTTTGTAATTATTCTTACTATGGCATCATTTTGCAAATATTGCAAAGCTTGGAACAAGTGTATTGGCACAAATATTTTCGTAGGGTGGTTTTTCTAATATATACGAAATCTGCTATGTTATTAAGACCAATGTTTCTTTCCATTTCAGCTTGAAAAATTGATTGAAAAGAACTACTTCCTTCATAAGTCAGCCCAGGAAGCATATAAGTCTTACATTCGAGCATATGATTCCCATTCTCTGAAACAAATCTTTAATGTTAATAACTTAAATTTGCCTCACGTTGCTCTGTCATTTGGCTTCAAGGTGCCTCCTTTTGTTGATCTGAGTATCCTTTTTTTTTGGTTATGAATTGGTGTGGGAATTATGGGACAAAAGCTTGCTCGGGGCATGTGGGCTTAGCATTGGGTGGGTGGGTGGGTGTGCATGCTCTGGCTGGGAATGGAGACAAGTTGCTTGGCCTGATCACTGTATGTCAGGCAGGGATAGTGACAGGAGAGAGGATGACAGAAACATGACACGTTATGACTTGGGCCTTTAGAAAAGTCAAAGGAATTTCATTGGCAAAGCCAAGGGAGCTGTGCAGTCTGGGGAGAGGCCTGGGATTACAGGTTCAGGTTAGCTGTTTGAGGTCTGGAGGTTAGGATGCCCTGAAGTCGAAGAGAGAAGACAGAACCTTTCAAAGAGCCGCTATCTTTAGAGCCATTAAAGGATTTCATACAAGGAAGTTGCCAGATCAGCAAAAGAAAACTTAAGTGCCACTCAAGATAAAAGGCAAAGGGGGTATCTCAGTTGCTTCTGTTGCAATTTATAATCACATTTTCATCAGAAGAAACAGCAGCTAAAGTGAGGCCTGTTCATTAATGCTATGGCCTTAGCTCCTAAAGGAGAAAGCTGGATTTGGGTTGCATCCCCAGTGGGCATTGAGTAAATGCCTGCATGTTGAATCTTCACTTGTTTAAGCATTCCTGAGTCAGCCCCAGTGGAAGTGAAAGTCATTTGTTTCGACACAGGAAATATATTTTGTGCTCCTTATAAGCTTGCTGATTTACCTCTTAATTTCTTACAAGTAAATTGTCTTGAGTCTTATTGTGTGGAGAAAATAATGAATGATTAATTTACTGGACTTAAACTCATTCCCCTAATTTTAATCCACAGTCACAGGGCACTCCTGATTTCCTGCAAATGTGTTGCGTAGGCTCATGTTACACCTTTCCATGTTCAGGGAGGGTGAAGTGGAGGGACATCAGGGGGTTGCTGTTTAGTGCCCGTGGAGATGTGAGGTTGGAGGTTCTTTGTGTTGCTTGATTCCCTTAGCATGTGCTTTAGATGTGAACAGCAATGAAGACAAGCGGAAGAAGAGAGGAGGCGGCGGGGGATTCGGCTACCAGAAGCCCGCGCAAGTGGAGAAGTCCAAAATCTTCAAGCACATTAGCAAGAAGCCTTCTGATGGCAGGCAGTTCTCTCACTGACAACCGTCTTTCACCTTCAGGGGCTTAGTCCTGAGAGGAGTGGTTTTCTTGCTCTAATAAGGACTTTTTACTGTAGGATCAGGACTGATCTAACAAGAGTGTACATTGGCATGGATTACAAGCATTGAGCACTTTCCAGCAAGTCTTGTTTATTTTGAGTTACAAAACAAAAACAAGTTCAGTTTTTCTTGATTTCCCAAAGACAACACAAAGGGTTTTTTTTGGTCTTCCTTGTGATTAAAGGATATTTTAAGGTTAAGTTTTTTATTTTTTTTTTTAATCTCATTTGTCATTGTTGAAGTTCTTTTTGTACCTTTTCTTCTGGTGTCTGAATATTTTTGTGACATAGATGCTATAACAACCTGCTGAAACAGACAGGTCACCCAGTACACTGGAGGTAGTTTGGGGTAACAGTGCAGAAAACTGTTCGGGGTATTTTTGATAATTGCTGATCCCTTCTGAAAATGGTGCCGTGTATAAGGACACAGCTTTTGGAAGTACCTAAGAAGCACCTTCAACTAAAGGTGGCATCGACTTTTATATATGCCAGACTTTAAAACAGCCTTTCCCCATTTTGTTTTAAGAGCAAGAAACATGAGTTATGCTTTGAATAAAATGCTCCTGTTTGGAGTTGGAAGAGAGCTGAGGTTTCTGGCCTTGTCCACACCAATGTAGGTGTGAAAACCTGCTACTCTCCATGTGGTAATTAAAAGACCTTTTAAAACAAATGTGTGATGACACACCTCTTTCAGATTTGTTTCAGGTGGGGCTTGCTAGTTTGGGGTTTAGTGAACTCTTCCAACTCTGAACTCCTTAGCAGGTAAAGCATCTTTTTGAGAAAAGAAATTGCTTCTTTCAGATCCATGAAACATGAGCAGGGGTCAGAGAGAGCAGGGGTGTAGTCATACGGTTTTCTGCTGTGGGAGTCCTGATGGTTTTATTTTTTATTTTCTACTGTGCTTCATAACTACAAATGGTTATTACAATTTAAAACCAAAGTTGCTGTCATTGCTTCGCTGTTGTGCCCATTGATATTGTAGACTCTTGTGAAATACACAGACACTGAGAACATCTGATGGAGAGGAAACTGTTGGGTGGAGAGCATTCTTGAGGGACCAGAAGGAATGGTATTCTACAGCTGGTCCGATCACTGTCACATCCCCAGCCTGTGCTGGGTGCAGACCTGGATTGCTGGACTCCTGACATTTAACAACTGTTTCTCTATCTGGTAACTTGTTTTTCTTTTTTGTTTCATAAATAATCATGTTTCAAAAATATGTACAAAGCAAAGGGAAGAATATTTAATCACTGAAAACAAAGACTGAATATTTTGTTATATCCTCCAAGTGTTTTATATACATACTTTAAATGTTTTTATCAAAAGTGAAATTCTCTACCCACTATTTGCAACCAACTTGTTTGATAACGTTATTCTCCCCTGTCATTAAATAATTACATCAATTTTGTGTTTCACTTATTATGATGCTTTGTTAAACATGCTGGCTCTGCCAAGATTTGGGCTCTAGATACCTGCTTGTCCCAGACTGGTTACCTTATCTCAGTGTGTTTGAGAGAAGATAAAGATTGTTCCTGCTATAATAAAGTACTGTACCTTATTTCAAGTACTTACTGAGAGTCCTATGTTAGATTCTGCTGGCAGGATGGTCCAAGTTTGGGGGCACCCAGACTTGACCCCGCTGGCCAGGATTCAGACTGAGGAAACCAGAATGTGCTAGACTCAGATATGAGGTCCAGGCAACACCTGGCAAGGTTTACCTGTGAGGAGAAGGCGCCTCAAGTTCTGTGCTGAGGCAGGTGTGCTAATGGCAGACAGGCTTGAGTGGCGTTGGACAGGAGCTAGCAGACCACATGCAAATGAAACCATGGGTCCTCCAGACTGCAAACAATAAAGTCATTGCTATAGCTAACTTTTTTTTTTTAATATATTTTACTGATTTTTTTTTTTTACAGAGAGGAAGGGAGAGGGATAGAGCTAGAAGCATCAATGAGAGAGAAACATCAATCAGCTGCTTCCTGCACACTCCCTACTGGGGATGTGCCTGCAACCAAGGCACATGCTCTTTACCGGAACCAAACCTGGGACCTTTCAGTCCTCAGGCCTACACCCTATTCACTGAGCCAAACTGGTTAGGGTGCTATAACATATTTTCATTTTAACAGGCCAGATTATTGTAAGTAGAGTGGAATTCAAGGTACCCAGAAAAGGATCTTCTTTATTCAGCTGTGTGTAGCATTTAAATGAGTGCTCTGGAACCAGGGTCCCTGAATTCAAATTCCAACTGTGCCTCCTCCTCTTGTGGGCCTGTTAAAGGAGTAAAACCGCAATAAATCGACCTTACAAGGTGGTGCCAAGGAATGAGCTAACATAAAATGCTTAGGGCAGTGCCTATTACTATATGCATCCTGCATGAGAAGTTGGTTGCCTAACAGTATCAGAGATAGGGACCCATCACAAGTCCTGAGCCAGTGTGGGTCTTTTGAGCACCATCAGGAGTTATGACCATCTGGGTGCCCAGGGTTCTGAAAGTGCTCCAAGCCTGCAGCACCTCCCTAAGGCAGCTATCAAGTGGGTGAATGCAGTTCTCAGGGCCACTCTTACACGGTCGGGTGGAGGGAACAATGGAGTTTGTGTGGATAACCCTAAGTCGTGAGGTAAAGCCTTTTGGGTGTGAGGAAGGGTGCAGGCAACACACTCCTGAGTCCCTCAGGAGCCTGGTTGTTGTCTAGGAAGATACAGAAGTGCCGAAACAATTGTGATGTTTTCCAAGTGGGCTAGATGCAGATACATAGAGAAATGGTCCAGCTGTTGCTAAGCCTGGAATTGGTTGATGGAAAGGACACTGCTTCTTTCCACTGGAATTCAGTTGATTGGTTTTGTGCCAGGGAAATGCCTGATCTGGAGCAGGGTCAGGACTTGAAATCTGTAGGGCAGAGATGGGTCCAAGGAAGACCAAGGCCAGCCCTCCACCTTGAGGAGAAGCCGGTCTAGATCTGGAGAGTGCAGGGGCAGGAAGAAGTGGACCTTCGGCCTCACTCAGCCTCCAGGAGGGGTGTCCGTGTGGAGAGGCAGGACTGACAGTCACCGAACCTTCCAGGGCAGCGGTTTCAGGTCTGGCAGGGCTAGTGTGAATCCTGGCTCCACCACTATGAGCTTTTGAGCAAGTTACGTCCCATGTTGTGCCTCAGTTTCCTCATCTGTACAAAGGGAACAAGTACTGGGATTGGCAGGATTGCATGCACTAATGCCCTGGGAACGTTCGGCACAGAATCGAGAAGTCAGTTCTCAGAAATGACAACTGTTGATGCTATTATCCAGAATGCAGGGAAGCGGGTTGGGCGTCAGAAAGAAGAAAGGTGCTTTCCAGGACTTCCCGGTTGGGGGCAGTCTGTTTCTGTGGTTCCTGAATCTCCCAGTGGAGGGCGTCGGGCCTGAGGCGCCTCCACATCTGGTCCCCGCGGGGCTGAGGGTGGATTGGTCTTCCTTTTGTTAGCAGAGGAGGGCTCTAGGGTGCCTTCTCCCCACCTGGAGGAAAGGGACCAAGCATTTCCAGGCTCGTCCTCAGAGCAGGGGCTGGGGGGGACACGGGAATTTCTGACCCGGGAGACCAGGCTCAAGCTCCCTGCTCCATACTTGAACTTGAAGCCTCCTCAGCCTGGGCCAGGACAGTAGAGTCCCGATGTTACAAAGAGGAGGGGAAGCACACTGGAGGGCCCGTGGTTGCTCAGCCGGTGGACGGCAGCCTGGAGACTACGGTCCCAGCAGTGGGGCAGCTCTAGGGGCTGGGCAGCTCTCCTGCTTTCCTGGGAGGGGTGCTGTGTCCCAGGCACAGAGCCCCTGGGCACCTGGGCCCAAAACAGTGCTGCGTGCTGGGTGAGGGCAGATGGTGCGCAGTAAGACTGGCTCTGATTGAGGAAAATCAATGCCCCAATGTACTAAGGGTAGGACAGCCCTAGTGGTGGTTAAGTGGTTAGAGCCTTGGCCTGCCTACTGAAGGGGGGCGGGTTGGATTCCCAGCCAAGGGCACTACCTGGGTTGTGGTTCATGCCCCACACCCAGTCAGGGTGAATGTGGGAGGCAACCAATCAATGTGTCTCTCTCACATTGATGTTTCTTTTGCTCTCTCCCTCCCCTCACCCTCCCTCCTTTCCTTTCTTTCTCTCTCCCTTCCACTCTCTTTGAAAAGCAATGGAAAAATATCCTCAAGTGAGGATTAACAACAAAACAATGAGTAGGAGGCTAGGGGTGCAGGGGTGATTCCAACTCCATTCCAACTCCCTGTGAGAGGGAAATGAAACAAATATGGGGGAACAGTGTGCTAAAAGGAGAATATAATCATCTCCAAGGACTAAATGGTGGAGAACAGCTTTGGGAAGGTGTGACGTCAGAGCTGAGCCTGCAGGATGGAGCAACCTGGGTGAAGAAGGGAGAAAACAAGGTGTTCAGGAACAAGGTGCAGCATGGGCAGAGGAGGAGAGGAAGCAGCCCGGGACACTTGAAAAGTAAGAACAGCACCGTCAGCTGCAAGGGCCCTGTGAACCAATAGCACTTCATAAGTACTCAGAAACAGTGGCCGCTATCGTGAGAGCTGGGCACCTGCTTGGAAAGGCAGTGGGAGCTCAGGAAGGAGGCGAGGTCGCATGGTGGAGAAGCTTGAATTTGGTTTGCAATGGAGAGAAAGGAGATACAGTATCAGATTTACATTGAGACTCGTTCTGGCTAATGGTTAGGGCAGAGAGGATCAGGGTGAAACTGGAGGTAGGGAAAGCGGAATCCAAGGGAAAGGAGTGGATATGAGACCATGGCACTGCAGCCCTCCTGACGGACATCGGTCACTGCTGAGAGGAAGCTGGGGTGGTTCGAAGAAGATGAGAAACTGTGATGAACAAAGAGACAAGATGGTAGGGAGAAAGGTGGCCCCATTAGCAAATACAAAGACACCGATGTGTGGCCTTGAGCATGTAAGAAACTCACTAGCCCGCTTTCTTCCTCCAGTCCAAAATAGCCCCTGCCCGCCAGGTACTGTGAGAATGAAAACCGGTTGGCAGCTCCAAAGCAGCTTCTGCACAGCGAGGAGGAAGGAGTGTTCACCCCTTTGTCTCCCATTATGAAAAATACTGTCTTACTTGGTCTTTTAATGATCTCATGTGGCTAAGCTTTAGCTTATTGGCCAGTTCATCAGTGCTCTTACAAGTATTTTCAAAGTCTCCAATTTAAGTTTCTTACATACCATTTTTGTACTTTGTGCTTATATCTATCTCATGTTGCAAACTTTTCTGTTTTTTTTTTTTAAACTTCGTTTTATATTTAAGACAAAACATGCTCAATTTTGTCTTAAATAAAACTAGTGAGTTAGTTACATGCTCAAGGCCACACATCGGGCATGAGAGAGAGAGAGAGAGAGACATGGACCCTTTGCTCCACTTACTATGTATGCATTCATTGATTGTTTCTTGTGTGTTCCTGACAGGGATCAAACCTGCAACTGTGGAGTATCAGGGTGATGCTCTAACCGGCCCAGCTACCTGGCCAGGGCTCTCTGTTTCTTCATATCTCTCCATTTAGATGGGAGGTTTTTGATTAAGGTTGGTTGTGTCTTCAGGGGACATTTGCTAATGTCTGGGGACATTTTTTTTTAATTTAATGTATTTTTATTGATTTCAGAAAGGAAGTGAGAGGGGGGAAGAAATATCAATGATGAAAATTATTGATTGGCTGCTGCATGCACGCCCCACACTGGGGATCTAGCCCAAAACCCGGGCATGTACCCTGACCAGGAATGGAACTGTGACCTCCTGGTTCATGGGTCGATGCTCAGCCTTTGAGCCACGCTGGCTGGGCTGGAGACATTTTGGGCTGGGCAGGGTGTAACGAGCATCTTGTGGTTCAAGGCCAGAGATATTGCTAACCATCCCACAGTGCACAGGACAACAAAGAATTACCCAGCCCCAATGTCAGTAGTGTCCAGAATGGTAAACTTTGCCCTATCGGTGTGGCTTATTGATTCCCAGTCAGGACACATGCCTGTGTTGTGGGCTCCTTCCTATTTGCAGGTATTGAAAAAAAAATGCTAGTTGTCCCCCTGAAGTCCACTTTCCCCCCCCTAATATCAGAGCTGCTGATATTAGTTAGGCAGATGGGTGCCCTGAATAAGACAACCTTGTTCAGCCTCCCTTGCAGTGTGATCATGCAACTAAGTTTCGGCCAATGAGATATCGGAGGAAACACATGTGCAACTTCTGAAAAGTAGCCTAGAATCATGGCTCCCATCCCCGTGTAGTTGCCTGCTTTGCGTTATTCTTGCCTTTCTGTCTGGACTGTGAGCAGTCAGCCGTATTGGTCTATGAGGTGACTGGTCACACACAAGCTGGAAGGACCATGCAGCGGCCACATGACTGGGCTCCCTCCCTCCAGACTTTATGTAACATAGAAATAAAGTTGTTATCTTGTTTGAACCTTATCTTGGGTGTGTGTGTGTGTGTGTGTTTGTGTGTGTGTGTGTGTGTGTGTGTGTGTGTGTGTGTGTGTGGCAAGCCTATCTGATAATGGGGATGGGGTGGGGGAGGGAGGTAGGAAGGACTTCCCTGCAACATATAGTTTTGATGAAATGGCTGTGCACTGCCTCCTGATTAAAGATCTTTTGTCCTGTTCCTGTGCCAAGCCACAGGCCTGAGACCTGCTCTGTCATGTGGACGCCGCACTGAGAACCTTGGGTATGTGGTGACTGACATGGAGACAGAAGGCAGTGCAGAGTCCACATGGTGCCAGTGTCCAGTGCAGTGAGCACCCATTTCCTGTTTAAAATGGATCCTAAACTGCCCCCTTGTCCAGGGAAGGTGGTGTTCATTGCTTCTTTGGGAAAGAAGAGATTTAGGTGTCTCCTTGGGCAAAGAAGAGAGAGATTGGAGAAGAAAATGAGGACATCGCAATGGCAACTTCATTTTGATAAAACAAAGTCCCAGAGAAGACTGGCAGGTAATTGAATTGGAATGTGACGTTTTCCTATTAGACCTCTTCCTACTGTACATGTGCTTAGGAAGTGTTTGTTGCACAAGAGTTCCCACACCCCTAGGCATCACTGCCTTTACGGGGTAAGGTTACTTTCTAGCTCTCCTGGCACCAGACTCGAAGTTTTCAGCTCCATAGGATCCCTTGTGAAAAGACCAGGTTCTGGTTGCGATTTGGGACAGGCATAACTACAATATGTTGGGATCTGTGTCAGGCAGAATACCATTCCCCACACCACAGGATGTCCATAACCTAATCCCCAGAAACTGTGAATATAGTACCTCACCTGACAAAAGGGACTTAGCAGATGTCATTAGGTTCATGGTCTTGAGATAATCATCCTGCACTGTCCAGATGGGCCCCATGTGGTTAAAAGGGTTCTTATAAGAGGGAGGCAGGAGGTGATTCAACCACAGAAACAGTGGTTGGAGAGTCAAGGAGAGACTCCCAATACCACCAGCTGCCGTTGAAGGGGAAGAAGGCCATGAGCCAAGGACTGCAGGTGGACTTTAGAGGTGGACATGGGCAAAAGAACAGACTCTTCCTCAAGCCTCCAAAGGCTCTGCAACACCTTGATTTTAGTTCAGATGTCCACCGTGGCTGCCTGACTGCTGTGAGGTAGTAACTGTGTTTATGCCTCTAAGTGGGTGGAGTTCGTTACAGCAGTAACTGGGAATGGAGATCGGTAGCTCTCTCCCCGCCTCCAGTCGCAGGACTTCCTGTGCTTTTGCAGGTGTCCCAGGTCCAGGTCCACCTGGAAGAAAGCCACTGGGCTACTGCCTGCAGCCCTGGGACTATGTGTCAGAGTCACTGAAACACGTAACTATCCACAGATCTCCACCAGAATTGAAAAAACTATAAAAAAACTATGTGTTGACCTCACACGAGACATCTTGCAGTCCCATTTCAGACTATTCTGCAACTCCCAGGTGGTGAGGAATTCCGTTCCTCACTAACCCCTGCTTTAGAGGTTTGTCCTCTCACAAGCTCAGCAGGAGCCCCCTTTCTCCTCTGCAGCGGCCACAGAGCAGTACCAGAACCATGTGTCCGTGTCCTTTAATTCTCTCAGGTGCCTTCGGGTCATGAATGGCGACTGCATGGCTGCTGGGCTTGGTCTCTTAATCCACCTTCTTTTTCCTGAACTTGAAGTACTGCTTAAACGCCAGAGTGGATTGCCATCGCGATATCCTCTGCACAGGAGGGGACCTGAGTTGCGTTGTAGAAGAAACCCAGAAGAAAATGTTAGTAACAGCCTGAGAATATGGAGCCTCGAGGCTGTTAAACAGGGGACAGAACTCTCTGCAGATGTGAAAGTGCTGCCACCAGCTCACACAAACCAAGTCCTGCCCCTCAGCCCACCTGATCTCCAAGTCACCCATCCAAAAAGAGCAAACGACAAGACATAGGCAAACTGGGGAGAAATCTTTGTCATTCATATTTTAAAAGGGGCATTTCACAAAGCTCACCTACAGTGATTCTGGGAAGATGGTGGCAGCAATGCCAGAATAATTTTTGGATTTTTTTGAAGCCTGACATAAAAGCAGAGCAACTGGAGACAAAGTTAAGACACCATGGACAATAATTACAAGAAAAGTAAGTGACAGGTAGCCCCTTGGATCCTAAAATGCAAGAGGTGGGAGGAAGCACCACACTGCAGGAGACCTGCTTGTGAGACGGTGGCAAAGGGCAGAGGAACAGCAGAAGCCATGCAGAGGCGTGGACCCAGGAGCAGAACAACCTGCAGCAGTCCGGAGGGAGCAGCCAGCCCAGCAGCTGCAGGCCAGGTTCCCCCGGCAGTGAGGCTGGCAAGGCGCTGCCACAGGGTCTGGGGAGCTGGAGCAGCCGAGTCCCTTAACACTCTTTTGAGATACATGTTATGATCTAATTCACATATCAGAAAATTCACCTTTTGGAGTGTTTTCCATCACGATAATTAGTTTGAGAACATTTCTGCTTTCTCAAAGGAACCTTGTACCTGTTAGTGTTCACTATCCATTCCCCCTACTCCAGCCACTGGCAACCGCCACCTCTGTTCTGTTTTTATAGATTTGTATTTTCTGGACCTTTCCAATAAGTGGAATCATATACCATGAGGCTTTGTCTCATGTGCCCCACACTGGATAGGCCCTGCCCCTTAGCCATTTAGTGGCCCTCTCTGTTACCAGGTCGTTTATCTGAGAGACCACACACATAACTTTTCCTACAGTACACTCTCATAATTGCTCTATTTTATCATTAGTTACTGTTGTTACTCTCTTACTGTGCCCAATTTATAAATTAAGCTTTATCATAGATATGTATGTATAGGAACAAACAGTACATATAAGGTTCAAATACTCTCTTCAGCTTCTGGTACCCTCCAGTGTCTTAGAATGTTGGAATTTCAATGCAGCTATCAAAATGTCATAGCACAACACATTACTCACATATTTGTGGTGATGCTGGTGTAAATATACCTACTATTTGCCAATCATACAGAAGTATAGCACATAGAATTATGTACAGTATGCAATACTTAATAATTATAACAAACAACTATGTTACTGGTTTATATACTTACTAAACTATACTTTTATTATTTTAGAATGTACTCTTTCTACTTACTAAAAAAATGCTGTAACACTATGCCGTGTTTACAAGAAGCAGCCTCTCATACCTCGTATTCACCACGTCTCTTATTAGATCGTTTTCTCTTGATCGAATGTCCTGTTTCTAAATTGTAGCCATCCTGGTGGGTATATATTATCTTGTGAGTTTTATTTGCTTTCCCTGGTGATGAATGTCATTCAGCATCTTTTCTTGTGCTTGTTAGCCATTTGTGTACCTTCTTTGAAAAAACGTCTCTTCAGATTGCTTGCCTTTTCAAGAGATTTTCTATTCATGTCTATTTATGTCTGTTTAGACATAGATGTCTGTTTGCCTTTTTCAAAACTGGGTTATTCTACTGTTGTTTAGAATTAAAGAGTTTTTTATTTTGAATACTAGAGTCATATCAAATATATAACTTGCAATATTTTCTTCCATTCTGTGGGTTGTCTTTTCACTCTTACTAACATTCTTGGATGCAAACAATCTTTAAATTTTGATCAGCTCTAAGTTATCTGTTTTTTTTTTTCTTTTGTTGCTGTACCATTGGTGTCATATTTAGGAGACACTGCCAAGGCCAAGGTCATGGAGATTTTCCTCTATGTTGTCTTCTAAGCATTTTACAGTTTTAGCTCTTGCATTTTGGATTTTGATCTATTTTAGTTAATTTTTCACATGTTGTGAATTAAGGATCCAACGTCATTCTTTTACATGTAAGAACATGTTACCTATGATACATCTTACTTCTTTTTCTTCAATGTGGAGGCATTTTATTTCTTTTTCTTGCCTACTTGATATGGCTGTAAAATGGTGAACAGAAGTCGTAAAAATGAACATATTTGTTTTATTCCTGATCCTAGGGGAAAGGTGTTGAGCTTTCATCATTGAACATAATGTCTGCTACGGATTTTTCAAATATGTCATTCATTAGAGGTTCCCTTATAATTCTAATGTGAGTGCTCTATCTTGCAAGGGTGTTGTATTTGTCAAATCCTTTATTTTACATGAAGCCATAGCTTATTAAAGATTTAACAACACCTAGATGTCATGTTGTACTTTTTCCCTATTTTACGTTCAAAACATGCAAGAAAGAGAAAGAAAAGGAAGTTTTCTTTTACATTGTGATTGACTAGCACTAGCCCTTCTAAAGTCACTAACAGAGACTTAACCAATGTAGTTCAGGGTTGAGTGTCAACCTATGAACCAGGGGGTCACAGTTCAATTCCAGGTCAGGGCACATGCCTGGGTTGTGGACTTGATCCCCAGTGTGGGGTATGCAGGAGGCACCCATCAATGATTCTCTCTCATCATCAATGTTTCTATCTCTCCTTCCTCTCTCTGAAATCAATATAAATAAACAAATGAAAATAAAGTCACCAACAGAAATGATAGCTAGTCCTTGGCCGGGAAATTTTTTAAAGGCAGTTTGAGAGTCAGTCATGGCAGGATCAAGGGTGGGTCTGGTTGTTGTGACTGTAGAGCCTTGGGTTATTTCACCCTCAGTAAAGAACACTGATTCTAAGAGCGCATATCTTGTCAGGAATATAAATGTTACTCACAAAGGACAACAATGTCCAACAGCTCTTTTGATTAGATGAGTTCAACTGTCAGATTGCCAAGGAAACAGAAAACTCTCCATGGACCATGAAGGTGTAATACCAGAGACTTGAAAAAGAAAACCAGGAAAGCAAGAAAATTTTCCATGACAAGAACATCGGGGGAGTTAACAACCACTTGAATTGAGGGCTTCATAAGCCAAATTGTGAGCTCTAAGGAAGCAGCTTAAATCCAGTTGTTTTTTTATTGTTTTTTACTTTGTTCCTTTGTGCATGGTTTAAATTTTCTCTATTTTCAAAAATAATTAAATAAAAACCAATAAGACCATAAACAAAAGAAAAAGAGCTAGTTTGTTAAAATTTATTGCAAAGGAAGTGAAAAGAAATAATTTCTGCAGCCGAAACCGGTTTGGCTCAGTGGATAGAGCATCGGTCTGCGGACTGAAAGGTCCCAGGTTCCATTCAGGTCAAGGGCATGTACCTTGGTTTTGGGCACGTCCCCAGTAGGGGGCGTGAAGGAGGCGGCTGATCGATGTCTCTGTCTCATCAATGTCTCTCATCTATGTTTCTAACTATCCCTCTCCCTTCCTCTCTGTAAAAAATCAATAAAATATATTTTTAAAAAAGAACTAATTTCTGCAATTAAAAATTAAATATGACCCAGAGTGCGATCCCCACTCATGCCTACTAGGATGTCTATAGATTTAAAAATGGGAACTTGCAAGTGTTGATGAAAATGTGAGACAGTGTAGCTCTCACACATGCTGGTAGGACATAAACGGGTTCAGCTGCTGTGGAAAACAGTTTGGCGGGTCCTCAATAAGTTAAACACAGAATTACCATATGGCCCAGCAATTCCACTCCTAGTATATATATCCAAAGGAATTGGAAGCAGGAACTCAAATGGTCACATGCCTATATCCACAGCATCAAGAATTATCCAACCCAAGAGCCAAAAGGTGGAAACAGCCCTTACCCACCAACAGATAAATGGTTAAGCAAATGTAGTTTATATGTGTCGATGGAATGTTACCAGCTATGAAAAGAAGTGACACTTTGCTACACGCACGGTTCCCCCTGCACCAACCACCCTTCACTCCCCATTTGCATCAGTGGACTTGTTACCCAACTGATGTCCTTCCTCCTTTGGTCTCCCAGTCTAGCTAGCCCATCACATAAACTGCTGGTAGGGTAATACTCCCAAACACACAAAACCAGCGGAGCAGGATGGTGGCATATGTCCTGGCGTCTTCTCTCAAGCTCCCACCATAAAATGCCAACATCCAGGAAGGGAAAAGGCATAAAACCCTGCACATGTGGTGAAATTTGGTCACTGTTATTTTGTTTGTTTGTTAATCCTCACCCAAGGATATTTTTCCATTGATTGTTAGGAAGAATGGAAGAGAGAGGGAAAGACATAATCATCGATATGAGAGAAACACATCAACTGGTTGCCTCCTGCATGCACCCCAACCAGGCAGGTCTGGGGAGGAGCCTGCAACCAAGGTACATGCCCTTGACTGGAGTCAAACTCGGGATTCTGACTCACAGGCCAAAGCTCTATCCCCTGACACAAACCGGCTAGGGCAGGTCACTGTTCTTTACAGCAAAGTGAAAACTAGTGAGTTTTGTTAAAATAAATAAAATCACTAGGGTTTTCAATGATTTCAAGTACTACTATGAAATCGCCACTCCACTGGCCCAAACAATTAATTAGGGTGACCTATACTTACATGAACTTCATTGGGTCCCTCTTCTGCTCCACTATGCCCAGTTGTCCTTCACCGTTTGTGGGTATTAGATTTAGGAGAGCGTCAAAGCTCTCCTAAATCTAATATCTAGCTACAACCTAGCTTATCCACACCCTATCCACAGCTCCCTCACACCCTCCAACAACATCTGTGTTTCCCACACAAAACTCCTATTTCACAAATTAGGGATGTTCTTTCTCAAACCACTTGAACAACTCCTTCTACCTAAAGCTCCCGTGTCATTTCCCCTCCTTTTCAAATCCTATCTATCAGCAAGTCCCTACTCCCCTTCCAGGAAGTCTCCCTCCCTACTTGCCCCATTGATGTGTTTCCTGTGAGTGTTAATGTGGTTTTTGAATGGAAAGTTATGACTCTTCATTAGTAATCATCCTGTATTGCCGTAAACTTGTTTAATGTGTATTTCTTCTGTCCATCACATTGTGTCTTTGCATCCCGCCTCTGCAGGGTGTTGCAAATGGGGTTCCCTAGGACACAGGTGCTGAGAGGGAGCCTAGTGTGTGTGCAGGAATTTATTGGGGTGTGACTTAGGAGGAAACATCCCATTCAGGGGTGAAGATGAGAGGTTTGGGCTGAATTAGAAGCTGAGTTATGATGTAGTCTCAATAAAAGTCTCAGTTAAGCCCATTGTGGGGTTCCAAAGCTGAGATGACCCTGTGGGAAAAGGGAGCCAAGACGATACTCTGTGTTGATCATGGCTGAGGTGTTCATATGAAAATATAATAAAAGCTGAATCTCAAAAAAGGAGTATTAATGTTGATTTTTAAAAGAAAAGATTTTGAAACCATTTTAAAGGCTAGTCACCATTTCCCTCTACAGGATTGCCTTCATCGTGTCAATTTGCTCAAAACCATCCACATTCTGGTTTCTCCATGATCAAGTCCAAATCTTGGAGCTCAGCATTTACCTGCATGTTGTTCTCCTGCTGCCTTGCCTCGAGCTGTTCACACTCCTGCTGGTGCAGCCCTCCATCCACCTTGTCCAGTATCCATAGCCCCCACCCCTGCCCCATACACACACCCTTCAAGCATGTAAGGGCTACTCTCACCACAGCTTCCCCAGCTCTGTGGTCCCTGGATAGCTCACTGTTTCTGATGTTTATATCAATCACTTGACAATTACACCTGTATTTTTATTTTGGCTCCTTGACATGTTATTTTTATGCCCCATGAGCGTGCTATCAAGTCTGTGTATGTAAGAACTGCCACAGGCAGTATGCAGAAAGCACTTACTCTGATGGGTGAGGGAGAGTAAAGGAGGAGGACATTCCTGGAGAGTCCTTCCTGCAAGGTCCAGATTCCCAAAGATTGCCCGAGTGCTGGGGGTGGCTGCTCAAGTGGAGAACGCCCCCCCCCCCCCCCGCCACTTCACAGGCAGCCCAGGGGTCTTTCCAGAAAGCCACCCTCTCTGGGCGATGCCTCTGGGACTGCAGGGCCCTGAGGTTCCCCTGAGAAATGTTCAGCCTAAAGGATGTTCCTAGGGTGTTAGTGGGAAGGCAAGGGTGGCTCTCTGCTGCCCTAACAAGAGAAGGGGCAGTTTGGGCTCTGTGTTCTTTATGTTTCCTTTCCACTCCCAGGTACAGAAGTCCTCCAGCTTTAGGCTGATGTAGTTATGACTGAACTATTTTTTAAAAAGTCTAATTGGCTTCTATCTTTGTCTAAAGGTTAACAAAATAGTAACTTCAGACTTAACGGGGAGACGAAGTCCTGGAAGACACAGGCTTTAGCCACCGCCGTGATGGGGGGAGAAAGGAAGGGGGGGTTGACGGGCAGGACAAGGATGGCGAGCGACTGCAAACACTCCCCTCCCAGGCCTCGGCCTAACTGCCCGGAAGCCGCCTTCTTTCTGCCTGGAGCCCCAGGGTGAACTACTCAAGGTACCAGAAAGCTCTCGCCAGGCGAAGCTCTGGGAGTGAGGCGCAGGATGGAGCCGGTTAGGAGCTTCCTGTGCTATATATCCCAGCGCCCGAGTCGCGTGTTGCAGGTTTACACAGATTCCTGGAAAGCAGAGCCCGTCCGTCAGGGAGGGGGCCCGGCCCCTCTCTTTCCTGAGAGCTAACCGTGCCCCCAGGCGTCTCCGTGGGGCCCGCCGCGGTGGCGGGTATTGTTCCTCTGTGACCGTGAGCCTCCTCCGGAGACCACCGCCGTTAGGGTGTCCTCCGCACCGGAGGCGGGGAGGCCCGGGCGGCAGAGCCCAGACTTGGCTTCTCTTGGCAGCTTCTCCAGACTCCTCCACCCCCATCCCCCGCGGCCCGCCACCCCGGGGAGCGGCTGGGAGCAGCCCTCCAGCCGGCCCAGCGTGGACAGCGGCTGCGTTCCAGGATTCCCAGCATCTGGAACCGCGGCCGCAGCCCTGGACCCCCGGAGGGCGGGACCGTCACGCACTCGCGGCCTCTGCGCTCGGGCTCGCGCTCCCCGGGGCGCCCTCCGCGCTCACCGCCGTCGCGCCGCTGCTCTTGGGCAGCGGCAAGGGCGCGGCGGTGCCAGTGAGCCCGGAGCCCTCCCACGCCTTCTCACCTGCGGCGCGTTCCATGTGCCGCTCGGAGCGGGGCTGTGTGTTTGCTGCAAGGTCTGAGGCGGCGGGGCTGCCCTCGCCGCCGCCGCGGGCTGCGTAGGCCACGGCTGCTGCCACCCTGCAGGCGGGGGCGGGCTGCGCCGCCGGGGTCGGGCCGGGGAAGAGGTCTCTGGGGGAAGGGGCGCCCTGGAGAAAAGAAGAGTCGGGAGCGGAGCTCGCGCACGTGGGGCGCGCGCAGGAAGGCGGGCCCCCAGCTCACCTGCGCGCCGGCGGCGTTGGCCGTCTTTCTCAGAAAGTGGCTCACCGCCGCACACCGCACCGCTCACGGCCTTCCGCACCTGCACGGGCTGCTGCTGACACCGTGAGCAAGCGGAAAGGGGGCTCGCAAGGGCGGCGTTTGCAGGTAGCGGTGTCTGGTCCGCTGTGCCCTCTTGCCTTTCCCCTGCAGCGAGCGATTGAGTCCGCGCTAATCCTGCTGCAGCCGACTTCCTGGACCCCGCTAACCGAGCGGCCCCGCCGGGCCTCGGAATTCCTCCCGCGGATGAGTGAATTCCTGCGACTATTCCCCCTATTTTCTGTCCCCACCACGTTCTAGTCCGTCTTCTGCAGCCGAGACCAGTAATCTAAGTGTTGCTTTCCTTTCACCTCCCCTACCTCGGGGCTCTCCTTGAGTGACTGGCAGGAAATGGCAACCTGCCTTCACATTCCAGCTCCTCGGGACACTGAGGCAGCTGCCTCCTCTGTGGGCCTCTTTGGTCCCTCGTCTTCAAACAGGTTGATCTCTGCTCCACGGGGCTCTCGGGATTCCATGAGAAGAGAATGTGAAGCCCCTAGCACAGGGCCTGGCACGCGGGGGCGGGAGGGTGGTATAGCTGGCTGGAGGAAAGAGGTAACAGCGCTGCCTGGTGTTCTGCACGGCGCCTGGCATTACCCTGGAAATGAATGAGGTGGAGGAGCCTGCGTCTGGCAGAACTCTGGTTTGTATTTAACGTCCAGGCGTTTTGCCTTTGGCCCGACCCTAACAGATGTCAGCTCCTCCCTCACCCTGAAAGACCCAAATTTCCCTTTGGGAGCGAGGTTGGAAGAGGCGGTGAGTGTGTCTCAGACTCACAGTTTTGCAAAAACTGCCCCTTTCCAAATACAATTTAGGGACCAGGGGAGGGGGAAAGGGAACGCGAGGGAGGAAAGGAAAAGGATTTTTGTTAGGTTTGTTTTCATTTTGGAAAGTTAACTCAGATACTTAGGCTACTCAAAGATCATGTGTTTTAAAAGGCAGGCTTCCCTCCCCTTCATTAAGTGGCGGAGGGATTTTGTAGCATAAAATAGGAATGTCAAATTATAATTGAAAGTGTTGCTAGGAGAGTGCTTTATTCAGAATTAATTATGCTCTTTGAAAGGCCCCTTGGAAATGCCTGGTGCGATTGTAGCTTTTCTGCCTGGTTGCCGAAATAGGACTGTTAGTAGCTACATCAGTCCATGTGCACCCAGAGAAATCATGGATGACTGGCCAGTCCTAGGGGGTAGGGGGTGGCATTGGTGGGGAGAAGGAGTTCTGGTAGGTGGGGCAGAGTTGGGGTTTAGCTACTCACTGGAGTGGACCTGGGCAAGCTCCCTCCCCACTGTGGGCTGCAGTTCTGTTCTCTATCACACAGTCATGGCTGAGTCTTGAATCACACGATGCTGAAATGGTGTTCCTGAGCACCCTGCCTCATTAGGCTCCGGCAAGCTCTCACCCAAACTCTGGGTAATCTGCTGTTTATGTCATTCCCATTGGGCTCAATGTGGGCCTGCTGGCCCTCCAGTGGCTCTCCTCTAGGGGATAACTCGTGGATCTGGGCCACCTGCCACTTTTTAGCTCTGCCGTTTTCAACATGTGGCTTCTATGATTGCTGTGGAGATGTAATAGTCTCCTCTTGGCCACAGTTTTACTTACCTATGGGGTTTCAGTTACCTGAAGTCAACTGCAGTCTGAAAATATTAAGTGGAAAACTCCAGAAATAAGCAATTTATAAGTTTTAAATTGTGTGCCGTTCTTAATAGCGTGAGGAAGTCTCAGGAGTCTGCTCCATCCTGTCTGGCTGTGACTCATTCCAACACACACACACACACACACACACACACACACGCACGCACACATGCACCATCCAGCATCCTAGCAGTAGATGCTTCCCATCCCTTGGTCACTGAGGAGCCAGCTCTTCATGGTCAGAGGGACTGTCGCAGTATCGCAGGGCCTGTGGTCAGTCACTGTTATTTCACTTCACAGCATCCTGAAGTGCAAGATCAGTGATGCTGACAATTCCGATTTGCCAGAGATGCCATAAAGCGCTTTCTTCGGGCGAACAAGTGAGTACGTGTATCCTCACTCAACATCCTCAATAGGTTCTATGACTTCCAGTGAAATGATGTTCAAGGAAATCTGTTTACCACAAGCTAATTTATACAAACAGCAGTTAAGTTCTTACACCTTCTAGTCAACATTATGATGAAAGGACATTGAACGAAACAATTACTTATGGACCTGGGGTGAGGAAAACACAGGATGTACAGTAGATGAAACCAAGGCACAGAGGCAGTCAATCCAAGGCCGCATACAGTTGCTGGTTGCAGAAGCTGATGTTTGTGCCAGACCTAGAGCCACTCGCTGCTCCTTTCATCCCTTTGCAGGAGTCCATGCCATCTCCAGCGACACAACTTCTGAGCACTGTCCTGTTTCACGGGATCCCAGACTAGGAATGAGGCAATCAGGTCCCATGTGTGTGTGTGTGGGGGAGGGGATAGAGGAGGAAGAGGGGGTCACAGGGAACAGAATCTCAAGACCAAGCAAGCAAGCTCTCCCTTCCAGGAGAGTAGGCACAACAGTGCACCCAGGAGATGGTTAACCCCACCCTGTATCCTTTACGCCTCCCAGCTGAGCACCACACAGGTGCAGACAGTGCTTTCTGCTGCTTCCCCAAAGCCACCCCATGGGTTACACTGCTTCCTACTGCCATGTATCCTTCCTGATGAAAAAAAAAAAAAAAGCCAAGTCAGCTTATTTATTTGACTTTTAAAACAGGACTTGAAACAGTTATTTCTTTCAGTTGTTTGTCTGATGACTGTGCCCAAGTCAATACCAGAGCCTACATATGCAAATATTAGGCACAGTAGGCCCACTACTCAGCCGCAGCACTTTAGGGGTCCATGGGAATGGCTTAGTTTTTATTTTATTTTTTTAATTAGAAGAGAAATGAATGTAATACTAATAAATGCATAAAAATGACCCCAGCCTTGGTTATGTTCATCTTTATAATAATACTAGGGGCCTGATGCATGAAGATTTGTGCAAGAATGGGCCTTCCTTCCCCTGGCTTGTGGCACTGCCTTTGCTCCAGCCTGGAGCTGCCTTTCAGCCTTCCCACACTGCCCAGAGGCCCAGAGCATTGTCATCATGGCATCATTGCACTACGGGTGCAAATTAACCACCATCTTTGCTGGGTTAATTTGCATACTCACTCCTGATTGGCTGGTGGGCATCTAACCTTTCAGAGTGTTTTCTCAACAGTGAAATGGAGATAACATCTCAAAGGTTTGCTGAGGATGAATCAGTCACCTATGACAAGTATTTAGCAGAGTGGCTGGTTTAGAGTAGCTTCTTGTTCTACATGTTTTGGTTTATTATTGGATAACTAGTGGCCTGGTTCATGAAATTCACGCAGGGGTGGTGGTGGTGGTGGTGGTGGTGGTGACCCTCAGCCTGGCCTGCACCCTCTCCAATCTGGGACTCCGCAAAGGATGTTCTACTGCTGTTTTACAGGGAACGGGCCTAAACCAGCAGTTGGACATCCTTCTTGCAATCCGGGACTGCTGGCTCCTAACCACTAACCTACCTGCCTTATTGCCCCTAACCACTCTGCATGCCAGCCTGTTTGCCCCCAAATGCCCTCCCGCCAGCCTGATTACCCCAAAATGCCCCCCATGCCAGTGTACTTGCCCCCAACTGCCCCTCCTGCCAGCTTGCACACCCCAACTGTCCCCCCCTGCTGGCCTGCTTGCCCCCCCTTCCCTCCCCACTGGCCTGTTGGCTCCCAACTGCCCCCCTGCTGGCCTGCTTACTCCAAACTGCCCTCCTCCTGCTGTCCTGATCACCCCAACTGACCCCCACTGACAGCCTGCTCATCACCAACTGGCCCTCCTGCTGGTCTGCTCACCCCCAATGACCTCTCTCCCTTCCACTGGCCTGATCATCCACAACTGCCCTCCGCTCTTAGCTTCTAACTACGTCTACCTTGGCCCCACCACCATGGCTTTGTCCAGAAGAATGTCCGGAAAGTCTCCTGGAATAAGCATATTACCCTTTTATTAGTATAGATTCCATTTCAAACAACAAAAGCCAAACGAGCTAGCCTCCTCATAAACTAAGCATCATCCCTGATGGGTTGATTTGGAGTCTGCTTCTGAAGGCATTCCATTGTCTTCCTGAAGAGGGCATGGCAGAGCTGTGAGCACAGCTCCAGCAGGCCCTGGAGGAGCCCCGGTGGGCCAGCAATCTAAAGGCTACTTTGGTGGGGGCCAGGGCGTTTGGGACTAGACCTTTCTGTCTCTCTTCCCTCAGGATCCTCTGAAATGAATTTACCCCATTTCTTCAATTCAGTAACATAACAAAGAATTGGAATTTGCATTACCGGGTGCCTGGAAGGTTTTTCAGATCAGCAGAGAAATGGCTGGAAAAGTGCCCATAATGAGCTTAGTGAAAACAAATTATCTGCCACTTCCTCTGAAGTTCCAATACCATTTTTCCCTCCGGACATCAGATGGCTAAATATTCACAGGCGATTGGTTTCTGGATGCGGTGTTTGATCACACAGACTCCAGTGGTGACTTGATGATGGTCTGCTATGAGGGAACTTGTTGGTTTTGTTTGGAAAAGGAGAAGGTGACAAGCAGCTCATTACAGAGGGCGCTGATGGCCCCAGAGTGTGTGTTTGCTAAGTCAGGCCTCCAAGGGGCAGAGTGCTGGAGGAGGGGATGTGTTGCTTGTTCTATTGCTGGAATCATTTGCCTTTTCCTTCTCTCTCCAAGTGGCAGGTGCAGGGCGCTGGGTAGACACATGCCAAGGGAAGGACTTCTTTGTCCACATCTTTGTGACCTGTTTGCAGGCTGATTTAGTGATTTTCCAATAAACAGAGCCAGGTGGTGGGGGAAGGGGCAGAAGATACCCAATCTGAAAGTAGTGTTGAGAGTGAGGAGTCCTGGTTGGCCTGGCAGGCTTCCTGGAAACTCCTCCACCCACTCAGCTTTTGCCACCATGACCGGCATGAGAAAAGATGAGCGGATGTGTGTGGACATGGTAAAGTGCCCACAGTTGTGTGGCTATCCTCACAGCTGTTAACCACATACCCCGAAGCCTCTGGCTTGTGTGTGTTTGGCAGCATTTACGGCCATGCCTGACCATATTACAGGGGGAAAAAAGATAAATACAGGCGTGGCTTCCTATTGTTTTCTTTTTATTAAATCTTTATTATTCAGATTATTACATTTGTTTCCCCTTTTTCCCCTCCATAGCTCCCCTCCACTGGGCTCCCACCCCTCTCTCTACCCTTACCTCCTCCACATTGACCTCATCCATAGGTGTATGATTTTTGTCCAATATCTCCCTGCACTCCCCTCATCTCTTTTCCCCTGAGAATTATCAGTCCACTCTCTATCTGTGCTCCTGATTCTATTATATTCATTTGTTGGTAGATATGTATTTGTTGTTCATAATTTTTTATCTTTTACCTTTTTCTTCTTCCTCTTCTTAAATTTACCTTTCAGCATTTCATATAATACTGGTTTGGAGTTGATGAGCTCCTTTAGCTTTTTCTTATCTGTGAAGCTCTTTATCTGCCTTTCAATTCTGAATGATAGCTTTGCTGATAGAGTAATCTTCGTTGTAGGTTCTTGCTATTCATCATGTTGAATATTTCTTGCCACTCCCGTCTGGCCTGCATAGTTTCTGTTGAGAAATCAGCTGACAATTGAATGGGTGCTCCCTTGTAGGTAATTAACTGTTTTTCTCTTGCTGCTTTTAATATTCTCTCTTTGTCTTTTGCTCTTGGTATTTTAATTATGATGTGTCTTGGTATAGTCCTCTTTGGATTCCTTTTATATGGGGTTCTGTGTGCTTCCTGGACTTGTAAGTTTATTTCTTTCACCAGATGTGAGAAGTTTTCAGTCATTATTTCTTTAAATAGGTTTTCAGTATCTTGCTCTCTCTCTTCTTCTGGCACCCCACAATTCTGATGTTGGTACCCTTGAAGCTGTCCCAGAGGCTCCTTATATTATCTTCATATTTTTGGATTCCTTTTTGCTTCTTGCTTTTCCAGTTGAGTGTTTTCTGCTTCTTTATATTTCAAATTTTTGACTTGATTTTTGCCTTCCTCTAGTCTGCTATTAGATCTCTGTATAATATTTTTTATTTCAGTCAGTGTATGTTTAATTTCTAGTTGGTCCTTTTTCATCTCTAGTTGGTCCTTTTTCATCTCCTCTTGGGTCTTGCTAACTTTATCCATATTTTTTAGGATATTCTTGAAAAACCTTATAACCGTGGTTTTGAACTCTATATCCAGTCGTTTGTTTTCCTCCATTTCTTTTGTTTGTGATCTGTTCTTTTGTCTTCACATTTTCACTATGCTGGGAGAACTTCTGTGATGGATTCAGCCTTATGATACAAGACTTGCAAAGCTCCTATTGTAATGCTCAGTCATTAATTCTGCAGCCATTTTCTGGGTACCTACCAGGTGCCATGGTGCTGTTACCAGACAGATAGCATACAGCTTGGACCAGATATCACACTCATCATCACACAAATTGCTGAAAAGAGGAGAACATGGCACCAAACAGCGAAATATGAGAGTTAAGAGGGTCAGGAAGGCCACGCAGAAGGGTGGTGGCCCTTAAGCTGAGATCTGAGATGTAAATAGGAGTTAACTGAAGTTAACAGGGTGAGGGGTGGAGTGTGTGCCGGAGTCTCCTTGAACGGAAGTTAATTGTTACAGATTGTTTTTTAAAATCTAGGCAATACCGAATTATCCCATGATTTAGTCTGAATCCATTTAGCACAATAATTATAGAATTTTTTTTCAATATTAATGTTTACAGGCTGCCTCTCAGCTGAGAACTTTGTGAGGAGCAGGCCTGTGTCTGTTCTATTTGGGGTCTCAGTCTACCCCTTGAGTGTTGGATGGGCCAGTGGTTGTGTCTATATCCAGCACCCAGTCCCAGTGCATCTCTGTGACAGCCTAGGCCAGGGGACGGGCTCTGGGCACCCAACTTTGTAGACGGGAAGCAGTCTGTGGAGCTGGGACCCAGCCTGGGTCTGACATCAAGGCGCTCCTGCTCTTAGCTGCCTTGCTTCCTTTTTATATCACATTTGACATTGTGGGACTGCCACTCTCACTATCTATAGAGCCTTCAGACCTGATCTGAAGCTACAGTTTCAGGAATCCTTTCACTTGAATTCAGCTTGAGTGAGGCTGCAGTGGAGGTGGTGGCCATGTCACTGTACTCACCCAGTCACTATACTGTGCACCCAATATTATATTTTAGTGTTGTTTTCATTGTTATTGTATTTTTTAGAAAGGGAGGGGTGGGGGAGGAGAGATATCACTGAAACCCATATCTGTTTGTTGTTCTACTTATTTATACATTCATATGGCATAATGGTTACTGACCCCCATGTGGAGGTGACCAAGTCTGGGGTTTATATGGGTGCATCTTAGCTAAGACAAATCTAAGCTCCCAAGGGACATGGCCAGGCGAGCTTCTGAGTGAGGATCTGTGAAAACAGGTCATCTCCTCCCCTGTCTCTCGGCATCAAACATCATGGGGTTGGGACAGAGTAAACCCACTGTTCTCAATTGCATGTTGAAAAATTTTAAGGGAGACTATGATATTAAAATGAACCCCAAAACACTGAGGAAATTCTGTGAAGTAGAATGTCCAGCCTTCAGGGTTGGCTGTCCCTCGGAAGGCTCCTTAGAAAAGGGACTGGTCAGGGCAGTCTGGAATGTAGTTATGAAAGATCCTGGAAACTCAGATCAGTTTCACTACATAGACAGCTGGTTAGAAATTGCTCAAACCTTGCCACCTTAGGTCCGGTTCTACATGTGTAACAAGAGACAGAGTAAGGTTTTGATAGCATGAGTGAAGAGGCAGGTGGGGCAGGTGCAGGCTAAGGAGAAGCAGGCATGGCAGGAGTAATCTAAGGAAAAGCAAGCAGGAGAGGAGAAGCAGGCAGGAGAAAAGAAATAGGTCCCTGAGAAGGGAACCCAACGCCGTTCTGCCAGGACCCTCTGAGGAAGTCCTGCCAGTTTTACCACCTCCATATGTGCCACAGGCAGCACCGAGTGCTCCCCCCACTGGTCTGGGAGGTATGGGAAGTCTAGAAACACCACCCCCTTCCATCTCTCCTCAACCAGGCTCTCCAGAGCCAGAAGACCACCTGGGTGGACTGCAAGCAGCTCCTTTTCACGTTCTTTAACACTGAGGAGCACATGAGTATAGTATCAGAGGCTTGCACATGGTTCCAGACCCAGCCCCGGCAGGAATATTAGATACAGACAGATGGGCCAGGGAGGCCTTCCCAGATGAGGAACCTGATTGGAACCTGAACTCAGAAGATGGAAGGGCCGGGCTAGAAAGTTATTGGCTGGCTTTCCTCCAGGGGGTCAGAGCCGAGCTAAGAAGCCCACCAATATGACTAAAATCTCTGAGGTTTTCCAGAAGCCTGATGAAAATCCAGCAGCTTTCTATGAGATATTATGTGAGGCATACTGAATCTATACTCCCTTTAACCCTGAGGCCCTGAAAAATCACACCATGGTAAATGCTGTTTTTGTAGGCCAAGCCCAGCCTGATATCAGGAGAAAATTACAGAAGCTGGGAGGGTGTCCAGGAAAAAATGCCACTGAACTACTGGAGATAGCCAACAAGGTTTTCATCAACCGAGACAGTGTGGCAAGGAGGGAGAAAGAAAAGAGAATATAAGGAAGGGCCAATATAATAGCAGCAGCTTTTAGAGGCTCAGGCTCCTGGACTGATCAGAAAGGGAAGCAAGAATACAGAGCAGGGGGAAAAGGAAGAGTGAGCCTGAAATGTGACCAGTGTGCCTATTGTAAGGAAACAGGACACTGGAGGAATGACTGTCCCAAAATAAGAAAACTGAACCCCTTTTTCTGCCCAGTCACTCTTAACCAGAGCCACCTGAAGCAGATCTCATTGGGCTAGCAATGGCTGATTACGACTAGGACACACAGGGCTCTTTTTAGCTGGGCCCCCACGAGCTCATGGTCAGAATGAAAATTGGGGGCCAGACTGTGGACTTTATGGTTGATACGGGAGTTGAGTACTCAGTAGTCACACAGAAAATAGTGCCTCTCTCAGGAAAGGAGGTCACCATTATTGGAGCTACTGGGGACCAGACGCATAGACCATTCTGCCTCCCTCGCTGATGCCAACTTGGCGCTCATCAAGTAATTCATGAATTCCTGTACTTGCCAGATTGCCCAGTGCCTCTAATGGGTAGAGACCTTTTAGCCAAAATAGGGGCAGAAATCACTTTGCTCCAGATGGCTCTGCACAGCTTCACCTAAGTGAAGAGACCTCCCCAATGATCCTGTCCCTAGCAGGGCAAAGGGAGGAAGAATGGAGACTTTATAACCCCAGTCAAAGGCCTCACCATTAGAACCTTAATTAGGAAAAGAATTCTCTCTGGTATGGGCTGAAGGAAATCCTCCAGGCCTGGCTAAGGACCACATCCCAGTGCTAATCAACTTAAAGCCTGCGGCACAGCCTGTTAAAACCTGCCAATATCCAAGGGAAACAGACAGACGCTAGGGGTTGAAAGAAAGCAGTCAGTATGTATCATCCCAATCCCTTGCACCCAGTGGCAGATTAGGGAATTCCTGGGAGTGGCAAGGTTCTGTCGAATGTGGATCCCAGGGTTTTCAGACCTGGCTAAGCCTCTATATGAAGCTTTAAAAGGAGAAGAGAAGGCACCCATCAACTGGGGTCCCGAACAGGAGAAAGCCTTCATCACCATAAAGGCAAAGCTCACTGAGACCCTAGCACTAGGGCTACCAGATGTGACAGGAAACTTTAATCTTTTTGTTCACAAGAACAGCAGGGTAGCATAGGAGTTCTAACCCAGGAATTTGGAGCCTGGCAAAGACCAAGAGCTTATCTCTCCAAGCAGATGGACCCAGCTGCCTCCGGGTGACCCCATGTCAAGGAAGCGGATAAACTTACCTTAGTGCAAACTTAAATGTAAAAGTACCTGATGCTGTTGTCACCCTGATGGAAGCAAGGGGGCAGCACTGGCTGACTCATGCTCGAATGACTCAATATCAAGGCCTGTTAAGTGAGCATCTGAGGGTACCATTAGAAACAGTGAGAACTCTTAATCCTGCCACCTTTCTACCCGTTGCTGAGGGGACCCCTGAGCATGATTGCCTGGAAATCCTAGAGGAGGTTTATTCCAGCTGGCCAGATCTAATGGATAAGCCCCTGCCAAACCCAGACTTGTATTGTTCATAGATGGCAGCAGCTTCTTAAATGAGGGAAAAAGATGAGCCGGATGTGCAGTGGTATCAAATTTTGAGACAATCGAGGTACAGGCCCTGCCTGAAGGATGGTCAGCACAGAAGGCAGAACTTTGAGCCCTTGCCACAGCCTTAGAACTCATTAAGGATAAGCGTGCCAAGATCTACAGTGACTCCCGCTATGCCTTTGCTACCCTGCATATCCATGGGACCATATATAAGGAAAGGGGGCTCTTGACGGATGGAGGAAAAGGAATCAAAAATCAGAATGAGATTTTAAAGTTACTAGAAGCAGTCTGGGAGCCCAAAGAAATAGCCATCATCCATTGCAAAGGTCACTAGAAAGGGAAAGACTTAGTATCAGAAGGAAACCAACATGCTGACACTGCAGCCAAGCTGGCTGCTAGAGAACAAGTGGAACCTTCACGGATCATGTTGGCCTCCGAATTACCTAAATCTCCAAAGAACACTCCTCAGGAAGAAGAATGGGCCCAGCAAGAAGGGGCAAGAGAATGAAGGAAGACTGGTGAATACTCCCAGATCATAGGGTCTATGTCCCAGAACAGTTAGCACATAAGGTAGTCCTCCAGCAGCATGAACTTACTCATTTAGGGAAGACTGCCCTAGAAGCTTTGTTAGGCAGATACTACCTAATTGCCCATCTTCCCCCCTCCTCTGTGCTCAGAACAATGCCAAACAGGGTCCTATGGGAACGATAGGAGCTCAGCACTGTGGGCAAGCTCCTTTTGAGAACTTAGAAGTACAGTGGTACCTCGAGATACGAGTTTAATTCATTCCGTAACCTTGAGGCGTGGAAAACTATGAGACGCTCTCGAGTCGTGGTAAACTGGTGGGTCATGTGCAGCCGACCGATCCACGTGATTACTCCTATCTCAAATGTTGCTTGTATTTCAAAGCAAAAATCGCTCGCTCGATGGCTCATATCTCAAAAATCTCATATGTTAGGGCACTTGTATCTCGAGGTACCACTGTAGATTTTATAGAAATAAGGCCTAGCAGAGGAAATAAATACCTGTAGTTTTTGTTTGCATCTTTTCAGGCTGGGTTGAGGCATACCCCACTTGCACGGAAAAGGCAAGAGAAGTCACTAAGGTATTGTTAAAGGACATAATTCAACACTATGGAATGCCTCTGACCACAGGGTCTGATAATGGCCTAGCCTTTTTAGCAGAAATAGTACAACAGGTAGCTAAGGCTTAAGGAATTAAATGGAACCTACATACAGCCTACAGGCCTCAGAGTTCAGGGAAAGTAGAGCGCATGAACGGAACTCTAAAGCAGACTATGGCTAAGCTATGCCAAGAGACAACCTTACCCTGGACAGAGATCTTGCCTCTTGTACTCTTGCAGGTATGCTTTGCCCCAAGGGCAAGGGTAGGTTTCTCTCCCTTTGAAATTCTATATGGTAGACCTCCTCCCTCAATTTGGTCAAAGGGAGATTTGGAGGAAATAGGGAACTTAGAAATCCAGAAACAACTACCAGGACTTGGAAAAACTGTCTTTGAGGTACACAGATGAGTTACTGACTACCCATCTCTCTAGGAACAGTCGTACATCCTTATAAACCTGGAGACCAGGTTTGGGTAAAGGACTGGAAAAGGGAGCCCCTCATGCCTATCTGGAAGGGACCCTATCCAGACATATTAACCATCCCCACAGCTCTTAAGGTTGCAGGACTGAATACAGTGGTACTGCGAGATACGAGTGCCCTAACATATGAGATTTTTGAGATATGAGCCATCGAGCGAGCGATTTTTGCTTTGAAATACGAGCAACATTTGAGATAGGAGTAATCGCACGGATCAGCTGGCTGCACACGACCCACTAGTTTACTGCGATTCGAGTGTCTCATAGTTTCCCACACCTCAAGGTTACGGAACGAATTAAACTCATATCTCGAGGTACCACTGTACCTGGATCCACCACTCTTGGGTGAAGTCAGCCCACCAGCCGAGTGATGCCCAGCCTGAGTGGAAGGTGACCTCTGACCAGAAACACCCCCTGCGGATCAATCTCAAGGAGATAGCAGATCTGGGTTCCAAGGAATTTAGAAAAGCCCTGCTAAATTCTCCCTAATACTAATCTTCCTTATCTCCTCCTAAAGGTAATATGCTCTGGTATTTCGGGATAATCATTGGTTTTATCTTTCTTTCTTTCTTTTTTTAATATATTTTATTTATTTTTTACAGAGAGGAAGGGAGAGAGATAGAAAGTCAGAAACATCAATGAGAGAGAGACATCGATCAGCTGCCTCCTGCACGTCCCACTGTGAAGGGGTACCCACAAGCAAGGTACATGCCCCCAACCGGAATCGAACCTGGGACCTTTCAGTCCGCAAGCCAACGCTCTATCCACTGTGCCAAACCGGGCTCAGTTGATTTTTTCTTTCCAAATAATTCTCTTTTTTTTTTTAGATCATAAATTTTTATTTTTATTTATTTATTTATTTATTTATTTTTTTATTTATTTATTATTTTTTCCCCTTGTCATGCCCTCATCCATCCCCCTTCTCTCTTCCCCCATTGCCCTGTATCCACTGGCTATCCCCCCACACACATACATACAAGTCCTTCAATTGATCTCCTATAGGCCCCTCCTCCCCAACTTCCTCTGCCTTCCTACTGTAGCACGACAGTTTGTTCATTGCTTCTTTGCCGCTGGGTTTGTTTCCCCCCCACCTACCCCCTGATTCTTGTCTTTAAAAACATCTTTCCCCTATAGGCTAGAAATAAACCCACCAGAGCAAAAGAAAAAAAATGATTGAGTTTAATTTCAATGTCCGATAGCTTTGAGACCCAGTGTCAATGTCAGATAGTTCCTTATGTGTACATGTCATCAATGGTATCTGGATACTGGACAAATGGTGGCGATGCCGGTCTAAGCCTCTCTGGTTTGGTCCTGGGCATTCTGTAGCGATGCTCAGCTGCTAGTGGCTCACATGGCAAGGCATCATCATCCTCTTCCATCTGTGGACTGTTTCTCCTCTTGCCTTCGTGTTGGCGCAGACCTGTCAGTTCCTCTCTGTTGCAGGAGTCCACTTGGTCTTGGAGTTGTTTTCTGAAAGTATATAAACATATTCTCGACCAAGAGTTAATAAAGGAATCTTTTCTATAAAATTGACTTGGGGTCCTTTTTTATTTTTGCCTACCTGCTTTTCCTTTGGCTTATTTTGACACCATGTGTGTTTTTCATGGCTATCTTGCTATTAGCATTATAAATGGAAATTAATTTTCTAAAGTGAAAATTTTCTTAATGTAATTTACTTACCAGATATTTTTCCTTACATGCTATTATCCTACTCCCCCCCACCCCTTTTTGATTAATGGAGAATTTGGTAAAATTTTTTAATGCAATCTTGATAACTTTAAATTTTAATTTTGTACACAAATATGCCTGTTTTCTGTTCATTACATATTAAGTAATTTTACCATGAGATGAGCTATCAATAGAAATTTTAATTAATACTTTGGAAACAGCTTTTTATCCAGTACACTTAAATTTTCTTGGGTGTTCGCTTATTTCAGTTCGCCAATTTAAATTAATCTGAGAGCTTGTTAACTCTTTTACGTCAAATTTAATACTCTACCAAAAATCTTAGATTACCCTGTATATATTAGTGGAAAGGTTTATTTGCATTGAGTTGACACTGAGCATTCCTAGTACTAGGATGAATTTAGCTATAGGGCAGCTGCTGTTGGCATGTTTCTGTCTGTTACCTGGGTCCCGATCTGTGCTGAGCATGGGAAGCGAGGTAGCCATGGGGGCAGAAGACCTCCCTCAGTAGGGGTGAGGGTTCAGACCCCTGCAAGGTTGGTGGGGGGTGAGGGTCTGTGCCCCACTTCTGTTGATCCCCAAGTTCTTTCCTGATGGCCCCTCTGTGACTGTGCCTGTCTTAGGTTGTTCCTTCCCTGAGGAATCTTACCCGTCTCTGGCTAACCAGTCATCTCCGGGGCCAAGCAGGGTGTTGTGAGGTTCAGTTCTGTCTCCATGGGAGCCTATGCCCCCGTGGCCTCCATGCCCAGCACCTGCCTTGGGGATCCCCTTGCCTGCTGGCGGGGGCCGCAGCACTGATCACTTACCTTGGGGAATTCAGGTTCCTTCTCCAGGGAGGGCTCAGCTCACACCATTTGGCAAGAGACATATCCATTATACCAGCCACCTCGAGGCTTCAACCTCAGCATGAATAGAGAGCTCAGGCTTCAGCTGTGGGCTATTGGATTGTGAGAAGAGGGTCCCTCTTGTCAAAAGAGGAAAGAGGGCCAGTATAGAATGCTTAAGTGCCTTCCTAGTGTCTCAATTCCTTCTGAAAGGAATTAAATCCTTTCATGTCCTCTTTTTAAATTGCTGCTAAACATTCAAAGAATTAGTTTGTACATTTGTTTGGAGTAGTTGTACAATATGCTGTTGTGAAATATCAAAAATTAAACGATATTGTAGGATAATATCATGTAAGGATATTCTTTGCTCTAGGCCATGGCAATTCAATTTCAAACAGGCTGTCAGTTTCTTTTTGTAACTTTATATAAACTGTTTCAGGGAGACAAAAACACAGATTACTTACCTTAGCTCAAGAGGCCAAATATATTGACTTTCAATTACAATTCTTAAGACGTTTAAAGGAAACTTCTCTTTATTTCCTTCCAAATGATTTTTATGTTAGAGTTTCATTTAAAAATCTTTGTCTCATGAAGTAATTTCTCTTAAGGTTATGGAGACCACTGTATGGATTCCCTGTCCTGCCACACCTTCCCCATTGTCTGTGCCCAATGATTATGCTCATACACATATACAAAGGTCCCTCTGTTGATCTCTCCCCCTTATTCCCATCAACCCCCACCTTACCCGAGGTTTGATGCTTTGATCGATGTTTCTCATTCTCTAGATCTGATTTTGATTATCAGTCTGTCATTCATTATATTCCACAGATGAGTGAGATCATGTGATATTTATCACATGCCTGGCTTATTTCACTAAGCATAATGCTCTCCATCTCCATCCATGTTGTTGCAAATGGTATGAGCTCCTTCTTTTTTACCGCAGTGTAGTATTCCATTGTGTAGATGTACCACAGTTTTTTAATCCAATCATCTGTTGATGGGCACTTAGGCTGTTTCCATATCTTAGCTATGGTGAATTGTGCTGTTATGAACATTGGGGTGCATATATCCTTTCTGATTGGAGTTTCTAGTTTCTTGGGGTATATTCCTAGTAGTGGGATCACTGGGTTAAATGGAAGTTCCATTTTTAGTTTTTT
>JAAGEH010000393.1:57417686-57497365 GCA_011751065.1 Lasiurus cinereus
CACTATCTCCCTATTACAAATTATACTTTAGATCTAGTTTTCAATACATGGCATTGTTTCCCAAACTGTTTTATGATACTTATTGCTCTCTTTCCAGTATATTCTGCATTGTAGGAAACCCATTCTGTAGTATATTGTGATGTGTAGAAGAAACTCACACTAGTTCTGTAACTCTTTTGTCCAATTTAGTCTAATTTTCCACACATTTCTTTTTTCTTGCTGTGTCTTATAAGAGGCTCTGCTCCTCTTCAAAGGGACTTCTCTACATTATACAAATATCTTTCTACACTCTCAGGGAAGTTGAGAACTGATACACAATTGTCTCTCAAATATATTTAAAGTTCACTGTTACCTTGCAGTTACATCTATTGCCTTCTAAAGTTGTTTAAATGTGCTTATTACTCTATTTCAAGCATTTCCAGCATTGGATGAAACACTTGTTTTGCTCTTTCTGGACACTGATAGATCTTTTCCACTAGTTGTCTATCCTAATATCCTCCCTATTTCACTCATTTCTTGGTTGTTTCTCAGAGGGTTGAATTGTTTAAAGAACAGTCTCAATATCTTATTCTATTTCCCGGATTTTCCGCAATGTACAAACCTTTTTCTGAGCTATGTACTGAAACTGAGATGTAATTTTCACTTCTTCTCTAACTATTCTTTTCATGTAAGGGACTTCATAGCTTTATTCAGTGAGCTTCCTACAACCTTTTTTTGTAGTTGAGAACTCTTTTACACTTATCTCTCCATTAAAATTTATACTTTAGTTCTAGTGTTCAGGAAATACCATTGTTCCCATAACTGTTATAAGGTGATTATTGCTCTATTTCGGGGATGTCCCATGTTGTACAAATCCCTTTTATAATATATGCTGATATTGAGGAGTAATTTACACTTGTTTTCTAACTATTCTGTCCCATATACTCTTATTTTCCACTCATTTCTTTTTTCTTGCCATGTCCTATAATTGTCTCTCCTCATCTTCTAAGGGTCTTCCCTACATGATAGAAATACCTTACTACACTGTTTTGGAAGTTGAGAACTGATACACAATTGTCTGCCAAATACATTTAAAATTCACTGATAGTTTTCAGTTAATTCTCGTGGTTTCAAAGAATGCTTAAATGTGCATATTACTCTACTTCAAGGATATCCCACATTGCAGGAAACACTTGTTATGCTGTTTCTTGATACTGACATATCTTTCCCACTAGTTCTGTGTCCTAATATCAGGCTTATTCCACTCATTTTTTATTTGTTTCTTGTAGGGTTGAGTGGTTTCAAGGAGAGTCTCAATGTGCTTATTGCTCTATTTCCAGGATTTTCTGCATTGTAGACAACCCTTTCTGTCCTACATCCTGAAACTGAGAGGTAATTTTCATTTGTTTTATCACTATTCTCTTTATGTTAGGGATCTCCCAGCGTTATTCAAACACATCCTATACATTCCTTTGTAGTGGAGAACTCTTATATACTTATCTCCCTACTACAATTCATAGTTTAGTTCTACTGTTCAATAAATGCCATTTTTCTCCAAACTGTTCTATGGTGCTTATTGCTTTATTTGCAGGATAACCCCCATTGTCCAAAACCCTTTCTATACTATATCCTGATGTTGAGAAGTAATTTACACTAGTTCTCTAATTATTCTGTCCAATGTAGTGTCCCAACCTGCGGGGTAAGTCAACAAGGACCCTAAATGGGGAGTGGGGATGAAAGGGACAAGAGACACAAGGAATGGAGACAAGAGAAAGTTCTGATCAAGTCTCATTTATTCAGGAGGAGTTCGGAATATTTATAGGAAGAAAGAGGAATGAGGAATTTAACGAAAATTCCTAGCCCTTAAGGTGAAACACCTGGCTTATGGGAAAGAGATAGAGTTTGGGGTAATAGAAACCTAGCCGGAGGTTAGTGCTAAGGTGGCTGGAGCATACTACAAAATGGCTGTCAAGCACAATAAGTTTCCCACAATGTACTGCTATTTTCCATTCATTTCCTGGTTCTTGCAGTGTCCTATAATTGGCTCTCCTCATCTTTTAAGGCAATTCTCCACATGATACGAATACCTTTCTACACTCTTTTGGAAGTTGACTACTGATATACAATTGTCTCCCAACTTCATTTAAAGTTTATTGTTATTTTTCAGTTAATTCCAGTGCTTTCAAAGAGGGCTTAAATGTACTTATTACTCTATTTCAACCATTTGCCATAGCGCAGGAACACTTGTTATGCTGTATCGTAACAATGATAAGTCATTTGTACTAGTTCTCTATCCTAATGTCCTGCTTATTCCACTCACTTACTGGTTGTTTCTCACAGGGTTCAGTTGTTTTAAGAATAGACTCAATGTGCTTATTGCTGTATTTCCAGGATTTCCCGCATTGTAGGAAACCATTTCTGTCCTATATCCGAAAATTGAGAAATAATTTTTCCTTGTTCTCTAACTATACTGTTCCTAGATGGGACCTCTCAGCTTTATTCAAATAGCATCCTACACACTTCTTTGTAGTTGAGGACCCTTATACACTTATCTCCCTACTACAATTTATACTTTAGTTTTACTTTTCAGTAAATGCCATTGTTCCCCAAACTTGTCAAAGGTGCTTTTTGCTCTGTTTCCAGGATATCCCTCAATGTACCAAACCCTTTCTATACTATATCCTGATCATCAAAAGTAATTTACACTTGTTCTCTAACTCTTCTGTCCTATTTACTGTTATTTTCCACTCATTTCCTGGTTGTTGCAGTGTTGTTGTTTTTTTTTTTTGTGTTACATATATACATATCTTCCTATTGCCTCCCCTCTCATAGGCATACTCCAACCCCCCAGTGTCTTGTTTTCATTGGTTATGCTTATATACATGCATACAAGTTCTTTGGTTGATCTCTTATCTACCCCACCACGCCATCTTCCTTCTATAATTTGACCATCTATTTAATGCTTTACTTCCTCTGTATCTATACTTTTGTTCATTAATTTATAATATTCTTTATTATCCACAAATGAGTGATATCATGTGGTGTTTCCCCTTCATTGACTAGCTTATTTCACTTAGCATAATGCTCTCTAGTTCCATCCAGGTTATTGCAAATGGTAAGAATTTCTTCTTTTTTTATTGCTGCAGAGAATTCCATTTTGTAGATGTACCATAGTTTTCTGATCCACTCATCTACTCTCAGGCACCTAGCCTTTTTCCAAATTGTAGCTATTGTAAAATCTACTGCCATGAACATAGGGGTGCATAAATCCTTTCTGATTGGTGTTTCTACTTCCTTAGGATATATTCCTAAGAGTGGAATTGCTGGGTCAAATGGGAGTTCCATTTTTTTTTTTTTGAATAAACTTCATACTGTTCTCCACAGTGGCTGCATGTCTGCATTCCCACCAACAGTGCACAAGGGTTCCTTTTTCTCTACATCCTCACCAACACTTGTCCTTTGTTGATTCTGTTGATGATTGCCTTTTGGACAGGTGTGAGATGGTATTGCATCTCTGGGATAATTAATGACTTTGAGCATGTGTTTCATGCCGTTCCTTCTGTCGTCTTTCAAAAAGCTCCTATTTAGGTCCATTGCCCATTTTTTTTAGATCATTTATCTTCCATTTATTAAGTTGTATAAGTTGGCTGTAGATGTCAGAGATTAAACCTTTATCAGTGATAACATTTGCAAATATGTTCTCCCATACAGTGGTCTTTCTTGTTGTTTTTTTTTTTTAATGGCTTCTTTTGCTGTGAAAAACTTTATATTTTGATGTAGTGCCATTTGTTTATTTTTTCTGTAGCTTCCATTGCTCTTGGAGCAGTATCAGTGAAGAAGCTGTTTTGGCATATGTCTGAGATTGTGCTGCCGGTGAATTCCTCTAGTATTTTTATGATTTCCCGTCTAATGTTTAAGTCCTGTATCCATTTGGAGTTTATTTATTTTTTGGTGTAACTTGGTGGTCCAGTTTCATTTTTTTGCAAGTATCTTTCAAATTTTCCCAACACCATTTCTTGAAGAGGCTATCTTGGCTCCATTGTATGTTCATGTCTCCTTTGTCAAATATTAATTGAGCATAGTGGTTTGGGTGGATATCTGGATTCTCTATTCTATTCCATTGGTCTTTATGTCTGTTCTTGTGCCAGTACCAGGCTGTTTTGAGAACAGTTGCTTTGTAATATAGCTTGAAATCTGGTATTGAGATTCCACCTACTTTATTCTTATTTCTCAGGAATGCTCTGGCTATTCGAGGTCTTTTTTTGTTCCAGATGAATGTTTAAAGAGTTCTTTCTAGGTCGGTGAAATACATCGTATTTTAATGGTGAGTGCATTGAATCTATAGATTGCTTTGGGTAGTTTGGACATTTTAATGATGTTGATTCTCCTAATTCATGAGCATGACATGCTCTGCCATCTCTTCACGTCTTCCTCTATCTCTTTTTTCAGTGTCCTGTGGTTTTCTGCATATAGGTCTTTTACCTTAGTTAGGTTTATTCCTAGATATCTTAACTTTGTTGGTGTGAAGGTAAACGGGATTGCTCTTTTAGTCTCTCTGTAAGTTCACTATTAGTGTATAGAAATGCCACAGATTTCTTGGCATCAATTTTGTATCCTGCTACATTGCCGAATTCATTTATTAAGTCGATTAGTTTTTGGATGGAGTCCTTCGGGTTTTTTATGTACAGTATCATGTCATATGCAAATAAGGACAGTTTTACTCCTTCTTTTCCAAATTGAATGCCTTTTATTTCTTCTTGTTGTTTCATTGCAATGGCTAATACTTCTAGTACTATGTCGAACAGCGGAGGTGAGAGTGGGCATTCCTGTCTTGTTCCTGTTCTTAGGGGAAATGGTTTTAGCTGTTTCTCATTGAGTATGATATTAGCTGTTGGGTTATCATATATGGCTTTAATGGTGTTGAGGTTAGATCCTATTCTCAACTTGCTGAGAGTTTTTATCAAGAAAGGGTGTTGGATATTCTCAAATGCTTTTTCATCAATTGATATGACTATGTGATTTTTATCTCTCAATTTGTTTATGTGATGTATCACATTTATTCATTTGCAGATATTGTACCAACCCTGCATTCCTGGGATGGATCCTACTTGGTTATGGTGTATGATCTTTCTCATGTACTGCTGGATCCCATTTGCTAGAATTTTTTGAGGATTTTGGTATCTATGTTCATGAGAGATATTGGCCTATAATTCTCTTTTCTTGTGTTTTCTTTATCTGGTTTTCGTATTAGGGTGATGCTGAATTCATAGAAGGTGTTTGGAAGTGTTCCTTCTTCTTGAATGTTTTTGAATAGTCTGAGGAGGATAGGTTTTATTTCTTCCTTAAATGTTTGGCAAAACTGTCCTGTGTAGCCATCTGGTCCCGGGCTTTTATTTGCTGGAAGCTTTTTGATGACTTCTTCAATTCTTCCAAAGTAATTGGACTATTGAGATGTTTAGATTCTTCCTGATTGAGCTTTGGAAGGTTATATTTTTCTAGGAATATGTCCATTTCTTGCAGGTTCTCCAATTTATTGGAATAGAGTTGTTCATAGTATTTTTTAACAATCCTTTGTATTTTGGTGGGGTCTGTTGTTTTTGTTTATTTGGGTCTTCTCTCTTTGCTTCTTGGTGAGCCTGACTAGAGGTCCGTCAATCTTGTTTATCCTTTCAAAGAACCAGCTCTTGGTTTAGTTGATCTTTTGAATTGTTTCTTTAGTCTCCATGCTGTTTATCTCCACTCTAATCTTTACAATTTCCTTCCTTCTGCTTACACTGTGCTTTTCTTGTTTCTCTCTTTCTAGCTCTTTGAGTTGTAGTGTTAGGAAATTTATTACCATTGTTTCCTGTTTTTTGCAGTAGGCATGTAGGGCTATAAACTTCCCTCTCAAGACTATTTTCACTGTGTCCCATAAATTTTGCATTGTTGTGTTGTCATTGTCATTTGTTGCCATGATGTTTTTTATTTCTTCCTTGATCTCTCTTGTTACCCAGTCGTTGTTTAATAGCATGCTGTTTCGTCTCCATTTGTTTGATTTCTTTCTATTGTTTTTATTATAGTTGATTTCCAGTTTTATGTCACTGTGGTCTGAGAAAATGCTTGATATGATTTCTATCTTCTTGAATTTGAAGAGACTTTTCTTATGACCCAACATATGATCTTTGAAAATGACCCATGTGCACTGGAGAAGAATGTATATTCTGTGGCTTCGGGGTGAAATGTTCGGAAGATGTCAATTAATTCCATCTGGTCTAGTGAGTCATTGAGGATTGATGTTTCTTTACTGATTTTTTGTTTAGAGGATTTGTCCAATGGTGACAGTGGGGTATTAAAGTCTCCTACTATGATTGTATTGCTCTCAAACTCTTCCTTAATTTTCTCCAGCAGTATTTTTTATGTATTTAGGTGCTCCTATATTGGGTGCGTATATGTTTACCAGAGTTATTTCTTCTTGTCATTTATTGCCATGATGTTTTTTATTTCTTCCTTGATTGTTCCCTTTAGTATTATGAAGTGGCCTTCTTTATCTCTTGTTATGTCCTTCACTTTGAGATCTAATTTGTCAGATATAAGTATTGCAGCCTCAGCTTTTTTTTCCATTTGCCAAAAATATCATCTTTCATCCCTTTACCCTCAATCTGTAAGCATCTTTTTTTCTGAGGTGGGTTTCTTGTAGACAGCAGGTATATGAATCATGTTTTCTTATCCAATCGGTTATCTTTGTCTTTTGATTGGAACATTTAAGCTGTTTACATTTAAAGTTATTATTGATAGGTGCCTATCTGTTTCCATTTTTAGTCTTTACCCCCAAGTTCCTTTTTTGCTTCCTATTTCTTCTTTTACAGCAGACCATTTAATATTTGCTAAATTGCTGTTTTGGTGGTAATATATTCCCTTAGTTCTTTTTTGTCTGTGAAGCTTCTGATTTCACCTTCACTTTTGATTGAAAGCCTTGCTGGGTACAGTATTCTTGGATTCAGAGCCTTCCTTTGTATGACTTTGTATATTTCATTCCATTGCCTTCTGGCCTGATGAGTTTCTGTTGAGAAGTCAGTAGCTAGTCTTATGGGGGTTCCTTTGTAGGTAACTTTCTGTTTCTCTCTGGCTGCTTTTAAGATTCTTACTTTGTCGTCGGTGTTTGCCAATTCAATTATAATGTGCCTTGGTGTTGGTTTGTTGGGGTTCATTTTGCTTGAGACTCTGTGAGCTTCTTGGATTTGTGTGGGGTTTTTCTCTCCTATATTGAGGAAATTTTCTGTCATTATTTCTTCAAACACGTTCTCTAAACCTTGTTCAGTTTCCACTCTTTCCGGAACACCGATTATGTGGATGTTGTTTTGTTTTGTGTTATCCCTAAGTTCCCTTAGGCTCTCCTCTTGCTCTTTAATTTTTTATTCTAGAAGCTGCTGTACGTGGGTATTTTTTCCTTCCATGTCTTCTAGCTCACTGATGTTGTCCTCTGCTTCTTCTAGTCTACTTTTGATGCTTTCTATTGAGTTCTTTATAGCAGTGATGTCATTTTTCATTTCTTCTTGATTATTCTGCATTTCTTCTTGGTTCTTCTGCCTTCCTTCTTGCTTCTTTTGAATTTCTTCTTGCTTCTTCTTCATTTCCTCTTGGCTCTTACATTGTCAACTTTGTCTTCCATTCTTTACATCCTTCTTATGATCATTTCTCTGAACTCTTTCTCTGGCAGGCTTATTTTTGCTTCCATTTTGTTTACTTCCTTTTCTGGTGAAACCTGCCTTTCTGTCTTATGTGGGCTATTTCTTTTTCTGCCCATGGTCTTTCTTCTCCAGGTGTCTGGTTATGCAGTTCTCTCTCCTACATTGATTGAAAGGCACAAACTACAACACGATCAGGTACAGCACACAAGGCACTGAGTAGAAATGTATTCAGGATGTTAATAATCACAAATAAGTTGATCACCAATGAAAGACAAATTAGGGATAAGTAGAGAAAGAAGAAGAGGAAAATGAGGAAAAAAGAAAAGAAAGAAATGCCAGAATCAAATTAGGAGAGGGAGAAAAAATATAAATAAGTAAATGAACAAAAAAAGTAAAATAAAATAAAATAATAAAAAGGAGAAGAAGAAGAAGAAAAGAGAAAGAGAAAAAAGAGAGAACAGAAAGAGGATAAGAGAGAAAAGGGGAACAAAATATAGATGTCAGGAGAAAACATCAATAGAACAGTCACTAATCCCAACAAATGCCGGCAACTAGTACCTGGAGATTAATATAAACTACAAATAACAACTGGTATCGAGGGAGGCGAGGGAACAGAGAGGTAAAAAACAAACCAAAACAAAGCAAACAAAAATCAAAATAAAACAAGTAGAATAAGCTAAAACAATCTCACCAAAAAAGTACAAAAAATCAATATAATCACCGTTCAGGCAAAGAGCAACGAAAGGTCATAGAGAAAAACAACTTTTTGGATAGTGAAGTCAAGAAGAGAGTGGTTTGTATGGGCTTGGAGTAGGGGATTTGAAATTAGATATATAAGTGGGGTGAAATTTCAACCAGGTAAAGGGAAAGAATGGGGAGAATCTAAAGTATTAAAAGGGAAAGAGAAAACAAGACAATAAAATGGGGAAAGTGTATGTTTAATTTCTAGTTGGTCTTTTTTTATCTTTAGTTGGACCTTTTCCATCTCCTCTTGGGTCTCACTAAATTTATCCAACTTTTCTAGCATATTCTTGAAAAATCTTATAACCGTGATTTTGAACTCTATATCCAGTCATTTTTTTTCCTCCATTTCTTTTGTTTGTAATCCCTTCCCTTGTCTCGGCATTTTCACTATGCTGGGGAAACTTCTGTGTTGAATTCAGCTTTATGATACCAGACGTGTAAAGCCTCAGAAGCCTCTGTTGAGCTTGGGAGGGGTGGAGTCTCAGGGCTTAAGGGACCACCTTGCCTTCTAGTCGGCCCCGCCCTCCACGGCCCCTGAGTCTCACATGAGTGGGTAATGGCTGGAGCGGTCCTTGTGCACGCACCCACAGTGCCTCTAACCACTGCCTTTCCAGCTCCCCTGCGCACCAGGACCACACGAGTCTAGGTTTCCAGGGTTTCGTCAGAAACGGGTTTAGTGAAGTTAGAAGTGGCACAGTTGGGAGGGTCTGTCCCCCCCCCCCCCACTCGCGAAAGTCAGCGGCACAATCAGCAGTCTGTCCTGTGCGCAGTGCCGTGCACGCCACCAGGCCTTTGATCTTTTGCGACTCCCCTAAATTTCCATGCACTTCTCCCTTTTCACAGTCCAAACTCCCCCCGTATAAGTTTCGGCTGGATCTGGGGTTTACTGTCGTAGGATAAGGGGTTCAATGCCTTTGAGAGTCTCCGTTTCCCTCCTGCCAGAGAAAGCCAGCCAGGTACTCCGGCACCCGCTCTCTTCTCGCGGGCGTCTCCATACCTCAGCTTTTTGTAGCTCCTCTGGGTTTCCGTGATCCCCTCTCTTTCCCTGTAGTTGTAGAACTTCCACTCAGCCAGCTTTCCTGTGGTTCTGGATGGTGTCCGTTCTGTCTTTTAGTTGTAGTTTTGAAATTGTTGTGCGAGGCAGCAGTGTAGGTGTTTACCTATGCCGCCATCTTGGATTTCCCCTTGTTTGGGATTCTTTGTACTTCTTGGACTTTCATATTTTTTTCCTTGCCAATATCAGGGAAATTTTCTTTCATTATTTCTTCAAATAGGTTTTCTATTCCTTGCTTTTCTTCCACTCCTTCTAGTATCCCAATTAAGCGTATGTTGTTTCTTTTTGTGTTGTCCCAAAGCTCCCTTAGGCTCTCTTCTTGTTTTTTAAGTCTTTTTTCCAGTTGTTGCTTGTGTTTTTTCCAGTGTTTGTGTGTTTTTTCCTACCTTGTCTTCTAATTTGGTGATGCGGTCCTCAGCCTCTTCTAGTCTACTGTTTAGGCCTTCCATTGTGTTCCTTATTGCAGCTATGTCATTTTTCATCTCTTGGTTTCGTTTCATGTTGGTGACATTCTCATTCAGCTCCTGATAGTTCTCATTGAGTTGTGTGATATTGTCTTCAATCCATTTAAACATCCTTAAAACAATTACCCTGAACTCTTTCTCTAAAAGGCTGCTCACTTCAGTTTCATCTAACTCCCTTTCTGGTGATTCCCCTTTTTCTTTCCTTTGGCGATTGCTTTTATGTCTTCCCATGTTTTCTTGCAATGTTTTAATTGTATATCTGATTATTTTCCTACCAAGTGCTGCTGAAAACCCGCCTTAGGTGGTGGCCTCGAGGGCGCACCACAAACATCAGTTACCAGGGAGCTCCACAAACCAGAAAGGAGTGTATGCCACAGACAGGGCAACCAGGACACACAAACACAGGGTCTAGGGTGCCACAGACTCGGCGGCCCTGCTGCGCAAACACAGGGATTAGGGTGTCGGCAAGCTGGCACGAAGGCCCATTGCAGATGTGCGAGGAAACGTGCGTTGACTCAGGAGTTCTTCGGGCGGGGATTAGCCCCTGACACGCAAACACAGGGACTAGGGTGTCCAGAAACTGGTGCGAAGGCACACTGCACACTGTGTGCATGGTGGCCTAGGAGATCACAAGCTGGGACCCCTGTGTGGCTGCTGCCGCAGCTGCGCCAATGTTGCTGGGGAAGGGGAGATTGCACTCACTGCTTTGGAGGCAGGGGTCCCAGGGTCCACAGGAATGCAGGGTCCACGGGAATGCAGGGCCCACGGGCCTGCGGGACTCTGGCTGGTATGGCTGTTGGGTCACAGGTCAACTCCAATGCCCGTCTAGCTGGTGGTGTTGGTGAGTTCCCAAAGAAAGGTCCTGTTTCCCTTCAAGATGGCATGGGTTCCGCGCCCAAGTTCCACAATCCGGGGAGTGAAAGCCGCGATGGCAGTCTCTCCTTGTCCAAGAGAGCCTGGACTGCCAGCCCCACTGCTCCCGAGAGATTCAACTGTCCCTCACTCAATCACACACCCACCACACACATCCACACACTCTCTTTTTGTCCCCTCACTCACTTCCTCTCCCTCACCTCCATCCTGCCAGCCACAATCATCCAGCCTCTTTTTCCTCTTTTTGTTTTTTTATGAGTGCCACCAGAACCCAAGAATAGTGCCAGGAGGAGAACTAATCTATTTTTGCTGGAACATAGAAGTACCATAAAATTACTGCTTCCCACACACCAAGGAAACAAAGGCGTCATCATGGATTGCTGGACTGCACCTTGTCATGCTATCCTTGGCTACATCTACCTTGCAGGAATAGCCATAATACTGCTCTTTAACCTAGCAGTTCACTGTTGTGGACCCCCTCTGAATAGAAATAGAGGGAATAACATGCTCCCACTAATATTAGCTAGCACATACTTGCCTCCCATAGGGACCACTGCCACATGTCTTTGCTTAAAAACTCACTAGCCAAAATGCTAGACGGGGTAGCCTAAAGGAAAGCCCCATCAAGCCAGATTTTTGTTAGCTATACTTATCAGCCTGCAGCATGTTATGACTCCACTACCAAATGCACGTGTGTGTGTGTGTGTGTGTGTGTGTGTGTGTCGAAGGGGGGGGATTGTATTGGAAGGAAAAATGATAGGACCTGTCACAGCCAATGTGCAGCTAATTAATGTTGCTCCTATTTGTTTCAGCTGTCACGGCCAATGTGCAGCTAATTAATGTTGCTCCTATTTGTTTCAGCAGTACCCAGCGCCAACATCCAATAGGTCACCTCCCAGATGAACTATGCAACTCTACCCTCAAGACTGAAAACACCACGTAGTGCTCCTCTGCAGGAACATTCTACATGTATGGAACCACTGCTTACCTCTGTCTGCCTGCAAACTGGACAGGAATGCCTTTAAACTTCAGAATTCCCTACATCCCCTCATGGGATGGTAACCTCTTTGTCATCGCTCCTTTCCAGCTAGAAGCAGTTAAGAACAGTTGTCATCCATGTTCACCATAACATCCTGTAGTCGTTATACCACAAGGCTCAGAGAAGCTTGTGGGACAAGTGGGGAGGGGTTGGAGGTGTGGAATGAGAAAGCTAAAAAATAACTAATTCTAATGTAACCCTGATATTTGGGGGATAGTGATCTGTATCCATGCTAGCAAGCTCAGTGTACATTCTTGATAACCTAGAATTAAGTCTACTAGTCTTGCAGAACTGGTTATAGAGGCCATTGGGCTGAGGACAGTGCACTTCCCAAAGGGAGGGTTGTTAATGCTGATGCCAGGCCAGACCATCAGATATGGCGTGGAGACCCCCAACACCTGGGGGCCTTCTTGCAAGGCCTGTGAGAAGGACCAGAAGCATAATCCATGTTTTTGGGACAAGGACCACAGGGATATAAGGGAGGGCCTCGTGCATGTTCCTTCACTTTTTGTTTTCTCAAAGCGTCCTTGGTTTTCTTTGGTCTTCAGCAATATATTCCTATTTGCAAGATGAGGATCATCTGAAGTTTTAGTATTAAGAGTGCTCACTGAAATCTGTATCTACTGAATCAGACTTTCAGAGGAGAGGACTGGTGGTTTGTGAAGTCCGAAAGGTTGGCGACTGCTGCTCTAGAGACTATTTTTTAAAAAAAATATATATTTTATTGATTTTTTACAGAGAGGAAGGGAGAGAGATAGAAAGTCAGAAACATCAATGAGAGAGAGACATCGATCAGCCGCCTCCTGCACGCCCCACAGTGGAGATGTGCCCGCAAGCAAGGTACATGCCCCCGACTGGAATCGAACCTGGGACCTTTCAGTCTGCAAGCCGACGCTCTATCCACTGAGCCAAACCGGTCTCGGCTAGAGACTATTTTTGTCAGCGAGAGATTTAGGCTGCTCTTCAGACCAAATAACTTGGCATTTCTGGCAGAGGGAGTGTATGTGTGTGTGGGTGGGGGAAGAGAGGGGATTTTTTTCTCTGCTTCTGTACCATAAGGGAGAGCAGCTATGAGTTTCCCATTACTTCATTGTACTGACTTGGATGTGTAATAAAAATGTTCTAGGTTCAGAACCACTCTACCTACCTACTTACCTATCTATTCAACACATACACACACACACTATAGATGGGGAAAATGCCTGTTGTGGAACTAAAAAAAAAAAAACACCATCAACCCTGCCCACCCTCCAAAAAAATCTTGTCATGGCGAACCTTGGCCTTCCTGTGTTTTTATGAAATATATGTATGTGTGTAAGAATTCAAAGGCTAGGGCAAGCAGGCACCTGGACTAAATTATCTCGGCCACAGTCTACCTTATTTTGCAAGTGGGCTGGATGCCTACTAATTAGGCTTCCTAATTTACAAAAAACAGTCCTCTCTACCACTGGCTTACCTGGTGGCTAAGATGTGGAGACATTTTCTTAAATTGACAACCTGGAGGCCGTGGGGCAGGTAGGTATGTACTTCTCAATCACATGACTTTCTTAGTCACCTGTTGTATTTTAAGGGCAATAGCTCAAGCTACTGGGGATTTTCCCTTCCAGGTATGCTACTAATCTTATTCCCTATTCCTCCTTTCCTAAAATACACAATCAGGAAAACATTTTAAGAGGAGTATTTATTGATCACTATGTGCAGCTATACCGTAAGTGGGTTAGATACCTATGTGCAAATCAATTCCTGGCAAAGAGAAATAAAATTCCCATGCTTTTTATTTATTTTTTAAATATATATTTTATTTACTTGTTACAGAGAGGAAGGAAGAGGGATAGAGAGTTAGAAACATTGGTCAGCTGCTTCTTGCACACCTTTTACTGGGGATGTGCCCGCAACCGAGGTATATGCCCTTGATCAGAATCAAACCTGGGACCCTGCAGTCTGCAGGCCGACACTCTATACATTGCGCCAAACTGGTTAGGGCCCCATGACTGTTTTAACACAGCTGTCATGATTCCTCTCCTGGGGCCAGACACAGTCACCTGAGCTGGACAAAATCAGAGGTCTGCTGATAAGGGTCACCCAGAGAGGTCTCCACGCAGGACAGGCACGGCTTCTGGAACACATTAACAGCTCCCCTTGGGCCCTTGCTCAAGGTATCATCTCTACTTTTTTTTTTTTGGTCTGTTTTAAAAATTGATTTTAGAGAGTGGCAGAGAGAGGGAGAGAAACACCAATGAGAGAGAAACACTGATGGGTTGTCTCCTATATGCTCTCTACTGGGGATCAAGCCTGAAACCCAGGCACATGCCCTGACTGGGAATCGAACCCGTGACTTCTCTGTGCATGGGACAATGCTCAACCACTTGAGCCACACCAGTCAGCCCCATCTCTACTTCTTGAACCCCAAAAGCCAGAACTGTGCTATGATCTCATGAGAAACAACCCCACAGCAGCCTTACTCTGTTTCCAGAGCACAGCCACTTCACAATCCATTCCCCACTTCTTCCCCTCTCCCCCAGCACATTCCCACACAACCAGAGCAGAACCATCCTCACTACTTTGTCTCCCCAAAACTGTCCCACCAGAAGAAGAAGGCCCTCTTTTCACGACCCTATTTCCTTCAAGACACAAGAAAAGGGGAGCTTAACTATTGTTGGCTCAAGGGCTCGCTTAAGGAAAGCAGATTTATTAAATGAGAATGTTATTTCTATTTTTTAAAAAGTAAGCCAAAATTTAAAAACTTTAATTTTTGAGATGATATATGTACATAGTACAAAATTCAAAAGGTACAAAAGGTATACAGTGAAAAGTGATTCCCACCTTCTTCTCACAAGCAACCAAAGCCATCAGGTTCCTGTGTATTCCCAGCAATCTCCTAGGCTTATGCACACAGATGTGTTTGATACACATTTGTGTTGTGTGTGTGGATACTGATGCACACACATACATCCACAGGCTTACATTTTTCTCCATCCCCTTCCTCTTTTTATACACTAGCACAGTGGTTCTCAACCTTTCTAATGCCGCTTACCCTTTAATACAGTTCCTCATGTTGTTGTGACCTCCAGCCATAAAGTTATTTTTGTTGCTACTTCATAACTGTAATTTTGCTACTGTTATGAATCGTAATGTAAATATCTGTGTTTTCTGATGGTCTTAGGTGTCCCTGCTAGTGGATCGTGACCCACAGGTTGAGAACTGCTGCTGTAGAGCCTAAGACCATCGGAAAACACAGATATTTACATTACAATTCATTAACAGTAGCAAAATTATAGTTATGAAGTAGCAACAAAAATAATTTTGTGGTTGGGGGTCACGACAACATGAGGAACTGTATTAAAGGGTAAAGCGGCATTAGAAAGGTTGAGAACCACTGCCTAGCACTACGGAGTGTACTATGCACTTCTTCCCTCCTCTTAACCAGGCATCCTGGGGCTCATTCCATGGTAGTACATACAGGGTGGCACTGTTCTTTTAATATTCCATTGTGTGGAGTCACCATAATTTATTTAACCTTTGTCTTATGATGGTGTAGATTCCAACTTTTTGCTATTAGAAACAATACTGCAATAAAAATCCCTGTACACAGGAAAAATTCTCGGAAGTAGTACTGCTGGCTGAAAAGGTTTGTGCACTTGCACTTTTGAGAGATACTTGACTCAACCTCCGGAGGTGGTACAATTCCTGCTCTTGCCAACACTGTTTCTGAGTGCTGCTCCAATGCTTGGTTTTTGTGGCTGAGTCAGTTCAACCAGACAAGTTATCTTTAGATCCATAACACACTTTGAGTGAGAACACACTCTTGGTCTAATCTCTGACATGAGTGTGCTCCCCTTCTCCTCACTTCCCCCTACCCACTTCCCCACTTGCATGGGGAGAAAAAACAGCTGTAACAGGTAGTCCTGAAACCTCTGGCACCTTTTTCTTCCCAACCTTCAAGGTGAGAATAAAACAAAAAAAACTCTTGAGATTCTCTAAAGCAGCTCAGTAAGTTGTCTACCTGTTTTCAAACTAAGCATAAATTAGATGGAAGGTTAAAATCTAAACTTTGCTAATGCAGGGATGCCAAGATGCAATTTGAAGACGTTATTTTCTCAACCAAAACTTCCTGACTCTCCAGACTAGCCAGATGCTGGAAGACTGCAATGAGTGACCCAGGCCAGGTCCCTGCTTGTGTAGCTCTTACCCTCCAGTAGGGAAAGTAACAGCTCTTACAAAAAGGACTATGATGCAAATACTGCCAGCAAGTGCCACCTAGACAGACAGCAGGGAAAGAACAGAATGTGATCAGGCCTGCAGCCTGACACTGAATGGACTTGTATGAGCATCAGATGGTCAGGAAAAGCTGCTGGCCACAGCTTTGGAGGGAGAGCAGTTCAGGTGTGGCAAAAGCAAGGTCAATACCATGGACAGACATAAGTTTAGCTGTTTGAGGCACTCATGTAGGCTGGCATGAAGAACCCACAGTATCCCCACATCCAACAGGCTGCAGACCAGTTATTAAACCTCTGCCAATGTTTTTACACATTTATTGTTATTCTAAGGACAGATCATGGTAACATATTTCATGTAGTATTCTTAGCTTTTCACCATGTGCTGTTTGAAGGAATGCTCTGAATAGGACGGGGTAGGTGGGGGAGGGGAGATCAGAAGGTGCATCACATAAGGCACTTGCCTTATAATTGTTAGAACTTGTTACTAGTGCAAGGAGGCAGGCGGGCAGGACACAGGCTGCTCACCAACAGACCAATGGACCAACGGAAGGGACTGGCAGATGTCCAGGCTGCAGGCCCAAAAGTGGCGAAGGCTGTGGTGATTCAGACTCTTAAGAGGACTTTTTAGCAACTTCCATTATGTGATACTCAAGTGAGACCAGAGGCTTCCTTTTTGTCCCTTCGTTTTAGCTTTGGAGCAATCACCAACTAATTTCTGAATATAAAGAAGGAAACCTAAAAAGACTTCTGAAAGTAGCGATCTTGTGGATAAGAGTTCTGAAGCAGACGTTTTAAGGAGGATTCCCAGCATACACCTGGCAATGACGACTCATGGCCCATATCAGACAATGAAAATTTCAATTTGATACCAAGAATGCTGTGAAACCAAGCTTAGCAAAACTGCTATTCAGCAATTCAAGAAAAACATAGAAGCAAAATATGGCATGTGAGACCAGAGAACAGGACCTCATATGAGGACAACAATTTTCGTAATGAAAATGAAGATGTGGTTGGCAACGTTCCCAATACATTAAAAAAAGTCCAGGGCTCTTCTCATCCTGCCTTTCCATGATCTGAACCTCTTCTAAAAGCTTCTTTCACATCTTTGGCAGTTATTGGTCTTATAAAGAAAGAAGCGACTTTTGAGGAAGAACCAAGATGGTGGCGTAGGTAAATGCCAGTACTCACTGCCTCCCAGAGCCACATCAAAATTACAGCTAAAATACAGAACCACCATCATTCACAGAACCGCCTAAAAGCTGGCTGAATGAAAGTCCTACAAGTAGAGAAGAAGAAAGCATACTGAGACTGGTAGGAGGGGCAGAGGCACAGAAGAGGTTGGTCTAGTACCCATGTGTGCTGCTTTTTTAATCAGGAGGAACATGGTCTCTGTGGAGACCACCCGTGAGGAGCAAGGGATTCCAACCCCAACCAGACCCTCCAGTCCAGGGATCAAAAGCTGGAAAGAGAGGTCCCCAAAACTTCGGGCTGTAAAAATCAGCAGGGATTTTGGCTGAGGGACACAAAGGCTGCTGAAGACACATGTGTTCCTCTTAAAGAGCTGGTGCACGAACTTACTTCGACTCCCAGTACTGGGCAGCTTTGAGGGACCCAGACACATATGGTATGGGGAGAAGTAGGGTTGTCTGGCATTGGGGCAGTAACTCAGGAGTGGCTTTCTCCCAAGACTGGGGTGCTCACAAGGGGTCACTGTTCCTGTTGCAGAGCTGACTGGCAGGCGTGTCTGAGTTTCCAACAGCATGGTTCACATTGTTCCCTCTGCCCTGATGATTCCCTGAGATCCCGCCCCATCCAATTTACAGCCCCTCCCAAGCTGTTTGCAGCAGCTTTTTCATATGAATGGCCCGTCCTGGCTCAGGCTTCAGCCTTTCCTAAAATCTCTCAAACAGCCCAAACTGGTTTGGCTCAGTGGATAGAGCGTCAGCCTGCGCACTGAAGGATCCCAGGTTTGATTCCAGTCGGGGGCACGTGCTTTGGTTGTGGGCATATCCCCAGTAGGAGGTATGCAGGGGGCAGTTGATCGTTGTTTCTCTCTCATCGATGTTTCTAGCTCTCTGTTCCTTTCTCTTCCTCTTTGTGAAAAATCAATAAAATATACTTTAAAAAAGTCTCTCAAACAAGTTGCAGCTTGTGTCAGTATGCCCCAAACCTATCAATAAAAGGCTCGAGACTGGGCACTAGCACCAGCCTGTCTTACTTCACAGCTGGGCCTTGCCTGGGTATTTCCAAGCTAATATAAGTAGCAGCCATCTGCAGATCTCTCTGTAGCTCCTGCTAGGTGGCCCCAGGCAATGGCTAACTTTACACCTCCCTGGATGCCCTAGAGCCAGTGCACCTGGTGGACAACTTCAGACTATACCAGTTTACAACTCTACATATTCATAAGTGACACACCTGAGGGGCAGACTCAGTAAGCACCAAGGCAACACTGAAGTAAGTCCTCCTCCACAGGGATGTCTCCTGCACAGCAGCTCTTCTGCGGTAATCACAACTGGTCCTCACATCCAATTGGCCCGGAAGTCAATTCCTCCCAGTGACACCAACAGCAATCAATGTGCAACTACAGAAAGACTATGCACACATCCTACACAGGGGCATACCTAGAGTGCCCAACTCAGGTGACCGGGGAATGCTGAGCACCTGGGTCCTATAGGACACCTACTATACAAGGCCATTCTAGCAACTCCAGGAGACATAGCAACTCCAATGCTGCAAGTCCTTGCCCACTGGCGCCTGCTGTGTGTGCACCATGATTGGTCGTTACTGTGATGGCGTCCTGAAAAATTTGCATATTCCTCTATTATTAGTATAGATATGCATTACCTATGGACACCAACAATAGGGTGGTGAAGGCACAGAGTGGGGCAGGAACTGGGTGGAGGGGGACCATAGAAAAAAGAGGGACATCTGTAATACTCTCAAGAACAAATACTTAAGAAAAGAAGCAAGGAAGGAAAGAAGGAAGGGAGGGAAAGAGAGAGGGAGGGAGGGAGGGAGGGAAGGAGGGAAAAAGGAATGAAGGAAGAAGGAAGGAACAAACGAACGAAGGAGGAAGGGGAAACAAAGCTAGCAACTAGAAAACAAAATGGTATTGGTACTATTGAAAGTGCTCCAAGCCCTAATCTGGCTCAGTGGATAGAGCATTGGCCTGCTGACTGAAAGGTCCCAGGTTCGATTCTGGTCAAGGGAATGTACCTTGGTTGCAGGCACACCCCCAGTAGGAGGTGTACAGGAGATAGCTGATCGATGATTCCTATCGATGTTTCTAACTCTCTATCCCGCTCCCTTTCTCTCTGTAAAAAATCAATAAAATGTATTAAAAAAAATTAAGTGCTCCATAAGAGCAAATAAATAATGACAATTTGACTTGTGTTCATGGAGCACACAAAAAAAATATAAGTTGTAAAATGTCAGCATTAAGATTAGAGGAAGACATAGAATCACCTTGGGATTTTTACAGTTTGCTGCAAGTCTTCCACAGAAATATGTTCAGCATCTATCTAAAGCTGCAGATAAAAGAGAAAATATATACTAAATATATAAGTATAAGATGTGTTTTATGTATAGAAACTCAGTTTTTGAACTTAATTCATTACAGAAGGCTATTTGAAAATCAAATAAATTTTCCCCATTAGAAATAATGTAAATTTAATATGTTCCAAACCGCCATAGGACTCCCTTTCTCATGTATAGTACATACCTAATGTACTGTTTAATCTATAAACACTTTGAAAACAAAAAGAACATGAAATGTAAATAAAAATTTAACAAAAAGGAAATAAAATGTATAGTAAAAATAAAAATGTAGTAAAAACAAAAGCAAAAAACCCTACAAAAAACCCCAAAACACCACAAAAATATTCACAGCACTGTTTCTGAGATGTTAATGTGAGGTTTAACTGTAAACTGACTCATACTCGATCATTCTTCCCTTTGTCACCTGAGATACAAGTAACTGATCATACAGATATCAGCATGAAAGGGTGGTCAGGTTGAGAAGTGAACTGTCTGAGATAAGAGATGTTCGAGAACCAAAGTTTGATTGTACGTTCTTACATGAGTGCATCAAGAAATTTTAAGAAGGCTAATGAGAGGATTCAAGAAATCCCCACATTGATTCTCTTGAAAAATATCATCACCTGAAAACAAAGAAACATGCCCCAAATGAAACAACAGGGGAAATCTCCATTAAAAGAACTAAATGAAATAGAGGCAAAAAATCCATCAGAAAAAGAGTTTAAAACAATGGTTATAAACATGTGCAAGAAACTTAGGGGAAGAGTGGATGATCTCATTAAGAATTTAAAGAGCAGCATTAAAAAAGGACATAGAAAACATAGCACAAAGATAGAATGAAGAATAAATATCTGAAATGAAGAACATCCTAGACAGAATCCAATACCAGGTTAGATGAAGCAGAGGACTGAATCAGCAATTTAGAAGTTAAGGTAGTAGAAAATACCCAATCAGAGCAGCAAAGAGAAAAACATTTAAAAAAATGAGAGTAGTTTAAGGGACCTTTGGGAAAACAAATGCATCAACATCCACACCACAGAACTACCAGAAAAAGAAGGAAGAGAGCAAGGGATTGAGAACCTATTTGAAGAAATAATCATTGAAAACTTGCCTCATCTGGTGAAAGAAAAAGAAACACAAGTCCAGAAGCACAGAGTCCCCTCCAAAAATGGAAAGGCAACCTACTGAATGGAAAAGATATTTAACAAAAAAATCTAATTAAAGAATGGGCAGAGCATCTAAACAGACACTTCTCCACAGAGGACATACAGATAACCAACCAACAGACATAAAAAAAATGCTCAATGTCTCTAATCATTAGAGGAATGCAAATTAAAATCACAATGAGATATCACCTCACCTCTCTGAACGGCTATCATTAATAAATCAAACAAGTGTTGGCAAGGATCTGGAGAAAAGGGAATACTGTTGTTGGAATGAGGATTGGTGCAGCCACTGTGGAAAACAGTATGGAGTTTCTTCAAAAAATTAAAGCTGCCTTATGACCTAACAATACCACTTCTGGGTAGAGATCCAAAAAAATCCAAAACATTTTGAGAGGGAAAGACAAAGAGAAAGTTCAATGTGAGAGGAACACATTGATTGGTTACCTCCTGCATGAATCCTGACCTGAGCCCACTGTACAGCAGCCACGGTATGAGGGCTGCGGATCAGGCCCTGACCCTCTCTCCGGGCCTTGTACCAGCCACCATGGCTGCTGATCAGGCCCTATCTCTCTAGCCCTTGCAGCAGCCACAGCGAAGCAGTCACACGGAGGCAAACCGCGGCTCGTGAGCCACATGTTGCCTGTGAGCCGCAGTTTGCTGACTACTGGACTGGTCTCATAAAGCCTCTTGCACAGAGACCAGCCCATCCAATGCTCTTCCAGCACGCCCTGTACTCTCTTACACCCCCTGGAATCGTATCTTTATCCAAAATGGCCTTCTCTCCTATTTGTGCCTATTAAAATGCTGTGACCCATTCATACGTAGCCCAAAGCCTGGTTCCACCACGAGTCTCCTGGATCCCTGCACACCTCACTGTTCTTTCTCCTGACATCTGCTCCTCACCTGTCACTCTGCGATTTATCACATCCTGCCCTGGACTGCAGTGAACGGTGTGTCTCCTCTCAGGGCTCAGACCATGGCCCTTCCACAGTGTAAGGCAAGAGGAATGAGGGGACACAAGGCCATCCACATGTTGCTATGACTAAAATGAGAATTAGAGCATGACAAGGTGTCATTCTTATTTAATTCTTCAAATGTGAGGCTAGTTTTCAATGCTTGGTGAAATGAACTTGAGTACTATGTAAGGATTAAACCAATAGTACCTTTCTAGGTACCCGACTGCAGGGACTGTGGTTTGATACTTCCATCTCCCTCAAAGCTTAATTGTCAATAGCTGTTCAATTGATATTTGCTGAACAAATGAATTTCTCTTTATTCAGAGTCCATACAGGTACCTTCATGTGTGCAAAGTTACTGGAGAAATACAAGTTAAATCGAATAGAGAACAAATACAGCCCATACTTCTGCAGAGAATGAGTGTTATCTAAGTCACAATGTTTACACCATCTGATTCCATCAACAACCATCACAGAGTTGGAATGGAAGCCAACAGGAGAGAGAAAATATCCAGGGTGTGGAAATCATTACACCTGCATCTCTCTACCGTAGCGTTCAGAACCATCTCATGATCTTGTAGCTGATACATGGTGTTCACGATAAATCAATGATATCTGATGATGGCTGGAAGTTTTCAGGAGGCCGTGGCTTTCATCTTGGACAGCAGCACCTCGTTCCTGCGGCCCTCCTGGAGGGGAAGCAGAGAGAGTATGTACAGAGGAGTGGTGGCTACATTAGTGCCCATGTGAGGCCCAGATGGTCTTGCTGTCCTTCCCCCAGTCTCATGGGACATAACTGCTGACCAACTAAACCAGCCTCCTACCACATTGTCACCAGGGTGGTGAAATTTCCCAGTGACATGCTGACCTTCAATAGCAAAATAGCTATGGTGACAACCACTGTCTGCATTGTCAGACTGAAAACAGGATAACAAGACTAGGCACTGTCACTTGAAAAGACTTCCTGAAACCTCTAAAAACGTCAAGGGGACAGAAGCTGAAAGCTGCCAATCCTGAATACTATAGGCAGCAAGGAGAGGAGAGGAGGTCCTTACAGACAAAGGAGCACAGCAGGTGAAGCAGTAGAGAAGTTCTTACTCTGAAGGTTCAGAATATCCTTAACTTTAAGAAAGACAGAAACTCACAGAAGATGAGAAATATGCAGTAGGGGACACCTTCCCCCTTAAAAATGAGCTGTGTGAAATCAATTAGTGAATGTGCAGAGGTCATTGGCCCCATCCCCTGCCTGTGTAAATGACTTATAGTGGTATAAGGTCACCTCTGCATTATTTTATATTCCATTTTTCAGACCCTTCAAAGGCTTCTCACTGTGTCTCCTGCCCTCTTATTCCCACTGGCTTTCATAGCTCAGGACACATGTATCGGCTAGCAAAAATCTTCACCCCTTGCCCTGGCCAGTGTTTCTCAGTGGTTAGAGCACCAAATGCGCAGAGAAGGGACTTGGGTTCAATTCCCAGTCAAGGGCATGTATGCTCCCTTGACACAGAAATAGAGAAAAATACTGTAAAAATACAACTACCTACATGTTCTATCTGTGGTTTGCTCCTGCCCCCACTGGGGCCCTTTTGGGAAGCAATTGTTCGTGCTTCTCTCTCACATTGATGCCTCTTCCCAGCCCCTCCACCTCTGCCTCTCCTCCACTCTCTCTGAAAAGCAATGGGAAAAATACCCTCAGGTGATGCTTAACAGCAATAGCAACAAAATCTCCACCCCTTCCCTGGACCATGTCACAAGGAATTCTGCTTTAAACTGAGAGGTGAACATAGTAGTGGGAAGAGCCTAGAGAGGTTGAGCTTGAGGGCCAGGCCTCTAGCAGCCATGCTTCCCTGGAGACCCATCAATGTGGAGACCCATCAATGTGGAAGAGGGTTCACCCTTGAACCCTCTGCATACAAGACCCCAATGTCAGTGTTTCCATCTCCCCCCTGGGCCTAAGTGCTTCCAGCTCTTTGGAGGTCTTTTGCTCTTTCTAGCAGCATCATAGCTCATGGCTGCAACAACGCTGGTTTTAGTAAGACAAATGCCAGCTCACTGTAAGGTGTACACTCATCTTGCATTCAGCGCAGAGGTCTAGCCAGGCTCTTGGACTAGGGTAAGGCTGAACTATTCTGTCAGAAGCAAAGTGCTCTTAACACTTTTTGAGCACATGCTTTTGGAGAGGGAAGCAGTTAATTTTTCTTGGGGATGGGAAGAGAAAAATGGTGAAGTTTTAAGAAGAAAGTTTTCCTTTCAAAAATTAGTTACTGATGTTTGCTTTGGAGAAAAACCTTCCAATCTCCCCACCTCCCAAAGAAGGGAGGGATAGAGATGGAACAAGTACAAGTAGTAGTATTTTTATAGTACTTTTCTCTACATCTGTGTCTTTTTTAAAATTCTCACAAAAGATAAAACAAAATAATGAATAAAGCAATTAGCTTTAATTTTCACCCACCTCACCTTCTAAAAATGAGGCAAAAGCAACACAGAAGCCTGAACCCACTGTTGTGGCAGAGTCCTAGCAAGGGTGATTCTGTGCGTCATACCACACGGAGTGAAGCCTGAGCTGTCAGGAGGGCCATCCAGGCTGTCACCACTCCCCTGTGGGTGTGTGTACTGAGGAAGTCCCATGCAATCTACTTGGAGCCTTGTGGGAGACTACAGAATGATACTGTTTGAACATAGAAAGGGTGCTTTAGGCATTTCTTTTTTAATAGAATAAAAGGGAAAATGTCTCCTTCTCTCTGTTTCTTTCCTACTTAAAACTATAGGGGCCTGCTATTGGCCAGTTACAGCACATCCGCTCACTCAAGATTATGTGTGCAAAGCCAGCTTCAGGCTTCAATGCTGGGCTGCAATTTAAATCTTGCTTTGGTGACCCTGTGAGAGATGTGGTTTAGCAACACGATTAATTGATGTAATACTGTGATTAAAGTGATTTGTGATATCAGAGTATGTGCTGTTTCCTGTCAGACCTGTTATTAACAAACTTTCCCAAGGTGAGGGCATGAATTAATGTGCTCAATTAATATTGAGCAAACCATATGCAATAGAGAGAAGTGTGGTTCTGGACAATACTACTGTGCTCTGCATGACAAGTCATTATTGGTTCTGGGACCAGGATGTGGTGGGAATTCAGAATCCAGGAGCAGAATATCAAGCATGTGTGTAAGAGGCAGGTAAAGAAAGCAGGACAGAGAAGGTTCTGAGAGAAGACTCCACCCTGGGATGAAAGTCCAACTTTCAAACTAGTTTTCTACCCCAAATGAGATTTTATTTGGAACTGCAGCATGTAAAATAGCACAATTACTCTGGCTGAAGATCTGAGGAGCAGCAAGCAAGCTATCATCACCACCTCCTCAACTCCTATGGTGGCCCCAAGTCACCTCTCAGAGGAGCTTGTGGAATAAAGTTTAAGGTTTGGGAACACTGATATATGGTTGCTAAATTAAAAATTTTATAACAACAACAAAAAAAGAGCAATGCATTATCATCATTATTTTAAAAGAGGAAGGAAATCCTATCTAATGAAAGAGTAATAATGGAAACTGACCATCACTCCAACACACAGGATGGCTGCCCCCGTGTGGTCAAAGATGGATGCCTCCATTTGGACACAAGATGGCCAGCAGGGGAGGGCAACTGGGAAGGACCATGCCTGCAAGGGAGGGCAGTTGGGGGTGACCAGGCTGGAAGAGGAGGGAAGTTGGGGGCAACCAGGCCTTCAGAGGAGGGCAGTTGGGCAGGACCAGGCCTGCAGGGTAAGCAGTTAGGGGTGACTAGGCCTACAGGGAAGGGCAGTTAGGGGCAGACAGGATGGCAGGGGAGCAGTTAGGCATCAATCAAGCTGGCAGGGGAGTGGTTAGGGGGTAATCAGGCTGGTAGGCAGAAGCGGTTAGGGCAAACAGGAAGGCAGGCAGGTGAGCAGTTGGGAGCCAGCAGTCCTGGATTGTGAGAGGGATGTCCAACTGCCTTCCCCTGCTGGCCAGGTAGGATCGAGCCTAAACGGGATCCCTCAAGGGATCCCAGATTGGAAAGGAAGCAGTCTGGGCTAAAGGACACCTTCCCCCCACCCCCACATAAATTTTGTGCACTGGGCCTCTAGTCGTATATAATAAAAGGGTAACATGCAAATTGACCGAATGGTGGAATGTCCCACAATGCCCCAGCTTCTTGCCCCAGCTATCCCTGCCCCTGAGTAGGGCTCCCCACCCCAAGTGGGGGTGAGGCCAGCTGGTAAACTGCCCATGGCCCCTTGCCCCAATGGCCCTTACCAGGAGGGCTACCTGGACCCCACCAGTGCACAAATTCATTCACCAGACCTCTAGTATGTAAATATTTTTTAAGATAAATGTTAGAAAGTAGAATTATTGGATCAAAAAATATATGCCTTTTCAAACTCAAATTATTCATAAATTAACTTACCAATTTACAGTTCTAACAATGTGAGAGAATCAAATCTTGACATCTAAGAACCTCTCCTATACGGTAATATAGGGGGAAAGCACCCAAGATGCACCCATGGAGAAGGTCTTAGCCCAACAGAGAGGAGTAAAAGCTGGAGAAGGAGTAGAGGACATGCTTGGCTCTGAAGGTCCTACCTGTGTCTCTGCTGGGAGAGAACCGTCTCAGGAGGCAGGAACAAAGAAATTTTGATATTTAATACACCTGAAGGAACCTTTGGTAGGAAGAAAGATATATCTTTGGAGGTCACCCTAAGTCTTCAGACCTGAGAGCCTTCATTTTTATTTGCTTTGACTTTGACTACACATACTTATCCTCCCCAACTTACTTGTTTTTTGTGTCTGCAGGGCAGTGCTGGCATGTGCAAGCAACATTTGAAATGTAATTCTTATCCTGGGCCTTCTGTCTTTGTGAGTTACTTGAATTAAAGAGAAAAGAGTCCCTGTTTATTCACTCACTGGCCCTCCAGCCTGACCTGGAACACCTTGCCGGGTCATGTCTGATGCTGCCCAGCCTTAGGACTTCGCAGGGCTGCTCACTCACTGAAGGACTCTCTCTCTGCCCATGGCCAAGTCCTTCCAAACTGAGAGAGACCTTTCCTGACCACAACATGTATGTTAGTTCCCCTTTGGGAAAGATTGAAATTACTTATTTATTAGTACTAGTTTATTACGGCTTGTTTCCTTGCTTGTTATGTCTTCCTGAGATCAAAACATAAGCTTCTTGCCTGAATCTGTTTTATAACCTGATATATCCCCTGGGGCAAGGAGCTGGAAAAACATTTAGTGAAAAGATGGAAGATTCTGAAATGCCCATAGCCCTTGAAAGCTAAACTACAAAAAGGGGAAGGAGAAGTAGAGAAAGAAAAAATGAGGAAGGAGAGAAGGTCTTAAAATTACAAGAACAAAATTATCATTATGGAAAGATTATATTTTTTTATTCTGTAGACCAAACACCAGGATACAAGTTACCATTAGTGCCTCTGTATTTTCAACAACCTTTAAACTCATTCAAAACACATGGATTTAGGTTAGAATGGGGGCAGATATTCTTGGAAATAAAGCTGCTGAGATCTGGCAAGTTGACAAAGTAGTCTCCTTTCTGGAAGATCTCTTAAGTAAAGAGGGAAGATCTCTTAAGTAAAGGGCATATACTTTTCTTTCTGGAACAATGGAGAGTAACCCTGCCCAAATGCAGGGAAGACAAGATCATGAAAAATCAAATTTAGCAACTGGTGGGTGTCACAGGTACTAGAAACAGTGCTAGATGCAGTCATCTCATTTGACCCAATAGAACCCACCAATGATGAAAATAAGGCTAAGTAACTGCCCAAGGGCACAGCTGGTAGTGGTAAAGGTAAGATTCCAACCCAAGTCTGGCACACTGCAAAGTTAACTCATCCTACGAGGCTTCTCAAGGTTCCCCTCACATCCTAAGGTTGAGGGGAGAAAAGTTCTAGGTCTAAACTATAACAAATATAGTTTCTAAGTGGTGGCCCGTGAGGTGGGCTGATGCTGCTATTTTATAAATTTAACTAGAGGCCTGGTGCATAAAATTCATGCAAGGGGGGGGGAGGGGGCCCTCAGCCCAGCCTGCACCCTCTCCAATCTGGGACCCCTTGGGGGATGTCTGACTGCTGGTTTAGGCCTGATCCCCGGACATCCCTCTCATAATCTGGGAATGCTGACTCCTAACTGCTCCCATCTGCCTGCCTGATTGCCCGATTGCCCCTAACTGCCCCCTGCCTCTGCCAGCCTGGTTGCCCCACTGCCCTGGTTACTGCCAAATGACCCCCTCTGCCAGCCTAGTCACCTCTCACTGACCCCTCTGCAGGCCTGGTTGCCCCTCTCTGCCTTCCCTATTGGCCTGGTTGCATCCTGCAGCCTGCTTTTTCAGTCGTTTTGTCATCCCTCACTAACCTCACTACTGTCCTGGTTGCCCTACACAGACTCCTGTTCAGTTGTTTGGTCATCCCTCACTAACTGCCCTGTTGGCCTGATTGCCCCACGCAGCCTGATCATTTGCCTGTCTAGTTGTTTCAGTTGTGACAGCCCCTGGCTTTATATATATATGGATGGATGGATGTACTTGTCAAGTGTTAGGAAAATGAAAAAAATGTGAAGTCTCCTGGAACATTCAATTAGAGCCTCAGAACAAGGCAATCCCAACCTACCCAGATGCCACTCTTCATGATCAGATCTCACCACTATCTTCTCTTTCCCATCGCAGACTAATAGAAAACCAAGAAGTGCTCTGGTTTCTAACGGCTCATGTGGAAGTGAACATAAATCTCCCTCCAGCTATACAAGCCTGGCCAATCTCCCTCTTACCTCCTTGAACTCTTTCACAGTCTTAAAATATAGCCTCTGTTTTTCCAACAGTTCCAAGTACTGGTCATTCAACTGGTCTCTTCTCATTTTGTTCTCTTGCTTCTTCTTTTCCATCTGTTGAAACATTTTGGGAAATGGTAATGAAAAGACATGTTCTGACCAAGAGCTGTTGGCAACATCCAAAAGGGAACTCTTAATATTTTTATAGATTCCAGTATTTTCCTTCTTTATATCATTTTTGAGGTTGGTTTGTTTCTTTACATGATATTGCATAGAAGTTCTATTTATTTCTATCACTTTTCCTATCACTGGCATTAACTACTCTATTTTAACTGTTTTTGTGTGTGACTAAAAACAATTCACAATCAACCAAAGGTTGGTAATGTCTGGAGACAGTTTAGATTGCCATATCTTGAGGAAGCGGTGCTACTGGTATCTGGTAGAAGCCAGGGATGCTGCTAAAAATCCTGCAATACACAGACAGCTCCTATACACCAAGAAATTATCCAGCACCTTGAAGGCTGGGGGAGGATGAAGAAAATGAGGGGTCAGGATATACCTTCCCCAGGAAAGCATCATCTAGTAAACAGGAATGTGAAACCAAAGGGAAAAATTCCATTAAGTTTCTGTTGTTCTTTACTCTTAGCAAGAGCAGCTGAGGAGGAGCATGCCAGGGTGGGAAGGTCCACCACACTGAGATGTGGGTTGAGACAGGCTCATGGTTAGCCAGGTTTTCTGCTTTCCACCTACCTCATGCCATCAAAAAGGGACTCCATTCATTCTCTGCAAGAGAGCCTATCCACCTTGGTTAAGTATCTGTGTACAGGCAAGCAATGCCTCACATCAGCTCTCATTTTTGTGGATAAAAAGTCTTGTCACTAGTGACACCTTTTTTTCTCCTTTGAAATTAATATTTTTCTATAGGGAAAATGATACGAAGGGATTTTGCCCTCAGATACTTAATCACTTGTGATATGCGAGACAGCCTGCATGTCTGTCTTCTGGGAGTGGGTCTTTAGGATGACATGTTCCACAGGCAACCCTTTCTCCCATTTGTTTACATTTTGGCATCACTCACTTGACCACTCTACCCCAAGATCATTAGAGAAGATACACTAAGTCCCCAGGAGGTTTTACAGCCTTGCCTGAGGATCATTCTGGTGTGATACATTTAAAAAACAAAAAAAACAAAACAAAACAAACAAAACAAAGGAAACGGCAGCTGTATCTGGCTTTTAGATAGTCAGTAAATCTGCTTAGCTATTGACAAAAGGGCCCATATGCAGAGCCACCAGGAGGAAAACTCCGTGCTACTGGGTGATTATCTGAAAAGCAACATCTAGAGCTCCCACCCTTTTCAGTTCCTCTACTTTCTATTCTGACTTCTGAGGCATTCAATATTCTCTCACTTTACTAGAATTCAGTTCAGCAATTATCTGCATTTTTTAAATAGGAGGTTCCTAAAAACTATAATGTGCCTGAGATTCTAAGGAATCAATTTTTAATGGCAGAATGCAGTGAGGAAGTGATTCTGATGAAGTTGGTTTCTCATCTGTAAATGGGTATGACACCACTCACTTAGGAGGGCTTTAAGAGGATTAGCACAGTCCTCAGCACAAAGCAGGTGATCAATCGTGGGAGATATTCCTAAGAGCTGCTTTTGGACTGGAGACCCTAGGAGTGCAGGAGACCCTAGGAGTCAGCCCGCCCCCAGCAGAGGCATGAAGATGTCTTGAGGACTGAGGGCACATGACCAAGAACAACCAGAAGAAGCCTATTCTTTCCAGGAACTTCCCTTTTTATCACCAGCATAAAACCCGCCTTCTAACCTTCATTCTACTTTGCTTAATTCCTTCGACGATCTGTTCCATCTGACGTAAAAACTGGTCCCGAGCAGCAGGGGAAGCCATGGCTCTGAAAAAAAAAACAACGAGCACAGGTATGACTAGCTCTCAATAAGGGGGAGGTACCATAGAGTCAGCCTGGTACCCAGACGATGCCCCAAGAGGCAACTAGGTCTTTGCAAGTGGACCTGTGGGAAGCCCAGAAAGTTAAGAATTCTAAACTCTGAAGGCATAAACATGAATTTGATTTTATAACTGAATTTTAATCTTTTTTTTCATTTTTCCTATAATTTTCTTTAGTAACATGTATTTTCTTTAATTAAAATTCCACTAAAATTAACAAAAACTTTTTTACTTTGAATAATAGTAGGTACTGCTTAAGAAATTAGTTTTGAAAGATAAATATCGTATGATCTCACTTGTGAAATATAATGAACAACATAAACTGATGAACTAAAATAGATCCAGAGACATACAAGCATCGAGCAGATCATCCAACCTCAGAGGGAAGGTAGGAGGGGAATGGGTGTGTGTGTGAGAGATCAACCAAAGGACTTGTATGTATACATAAGTATAACCCATGGACACAGACAGTAAGGGGTGAGGGCATGTCCTCAGGGATTGGAATGACCGGGGAGAGGTCAATGGGGAAAGAAGGAGACATACATAATACTCTCAACAACAAAGAATTAAAAATAAAATAAAATAAATGTAAAAATAAAAGAGAAAATTAAAAAAAAAAAGAATTTCGCTTGGCCAGTGTGGCTTAATGGTTGAGCTTCACCCCAAGCACAGAAGGTCACTATCAGGGCATATGCCTGCATGGGGCTCAATCGCATAGATAATTCTAGTTTTCTCCCCTTTCCCATCCTCTCTCTAAAATCAATAAAAGCGTATTTAAAAAAAAAAGAAATGAATTTCATTTATTAGTTCTTAAAAATCTGAGGATTTGAGACACTGCTCAAGATTATAGACATATTCTGAGATTTTCCTAAAACTAGGCTGGGAAAGTTGGTATTTCTAGAAGCAGCAGCTAAATAGTAAGTAGATTCCCTGATGTCCTAAAACATTCCCCTTTGCCTCCAGTTCCAGAGAGGAAGTGACATCAGAGAGGTCAGAGCACATGCATACTAGGATTAGAAATTCTTTCAAAAAAATGTCAACAGTTACAAAAACACCCAAATTGCAGGCTCTCTCAATGGCCAGAAAAAAAAAGATGAAGGCATTATTTTTAGAAATGTCACACAGTTGTAAGTCACTGAGTTTTTATCAGAGAGCTATGGGTGTTTTCAATTAGAAATTAAGCTTAAAATCTTGAGCTTGTAATCCATTAAGATCTTAAGTTACTAGTCACTTGTTAAGGGACAGTAGAGATTTGTGCTGGAAGAAAAGGAAGCCTGCTATACAGAGAGTAGGCTCTAGAGCTGGCTGGAGGGTGGGTGGGACAATGGGCATGGATGCCCCAAGGCTGGTGTGATTTCAATGTATCAGGTTTGGTACATCCAGTTTTTGGAGAAAAAAATTCCTATCTGAATAAAGTACTTTAGAGGATGCATATTAACTTAAAACAAAGTCAACCACAAGATTTCTAAAAATCGTTTAAAAATTATATAGATTATATTCCATCTGGATGGCTCAGCTGGTTGGAGCATCGTCTGGGACATCAAAAGAATGCTGGGCCAAAACCCAAAACCGGTTTGGCTCAGTGGATAGAGCGTCAGCCTGTGGACCAAAAGGTCCCAGGTTCGATTCCGGTCAAGGGCATATACCTTGGTTGCGGGCACATCCCCAGAAGGGGGCGTGCAGGAGGCAGCTGATTGATGTCTCTCATCGATGTTTCTAACTCTCTATCCCTCTCCCTTCCTCTGTGTAAAAAACCAATAACATATATTAAACAAACAAACAAACAAACAAAAAAACCCAAAAAATGGTTGCCGGTAGAAGGGAAGAAGATGGAGGCATAGGTGAACGCCTAAACTGCTGCCTCGCACAACAATTTCAAAACTACAACTAAAATACAGAACGGACATCATCTGAAACCACAGGAAATTTGGCTGAGTAGAAATTCTACAACTAGAAGGAAAGAGAGGGGCTCACAGAGACTCAGAGGAGCTGCAAAAAGCTGAGGTACGGAAACGCACGCGTGGAGAGAGCGGGCGCCAGAGTGCCTGGCAGGCTTCTTCTGGCAGGAAGGAGACGGAGACTCAACTGCACTGAACCCCTTATCCTATAGCACTGAACCCCAGGTCCAGGCGAGACTCATACGGGGGAGTCTAGACTGTGAAAAGGGAGAAGTACACGGAAATTTAGGGGAGCCAAAAAAGGGCAGAAGTCTGGGGGCGCGCACACCACTGTGTGCAGAAGACGGACTGCTGGTTGTGCCACCAGCTTTCTCTATTGGGTGGGAGACAGAGCCTCCCAACTGCGCACTTCTAACTCCAATGAACCCCAGTTTTGGGCAAGACCCTGGGGACCCAGACTCATAAGGGGTCCCAGAGTGCAGGGGAGCCAGAAAGGCATGGTCTAGAGGCACCGCACGTGTGCACACAGGGATGGCTCCAGCGATTACTGAGAGAAATGTGAGAACCCAGGGGCCGCATAGGGCAGGGCTGACTGGAAGCCAAGGCGGTCCACTAAGCCCTGAGACTCCACCGCACCCAAGCTCAACAGAGAGACTTTTGCAGTTTTGCAAGTGTTGTATCATAAGGCTGATTCCAACATAGAAGTTCTCCTGGCATAGTGAAAATTCAAAGACAAAAGAACAGATCACAAACAAAAGAAATGGAGGAAAGCAAATGACTGGACATAGAGTTCAAAACCATGGTTACAAGGTTTTTCAAGAATATCCTAGAAAAGATGGATAAATGTAGCGAGACCCAAGAGGAGATGAAAAAGGACCAACTAGAAATTAAACATACACTGACTGAAATAAAAAATATTATACAGAGATCTAACAGCAGACTAGAGGAAGGCAAGAATCAAGTCAAAAACTTGAAATATAAAGAAGCAGAAAACACTCGACTGAAAAGCAAGAAGAAAAAAGAATCCAAAAATGTGAAGATAATGTAAGGAGTCTCTGGGGCAACTTCAAACATACCAACATCAGAATTATAGGGGTGCCAGAAGAAGAGAGAGAACAAGATACTGAAAACCTACTTGAAGAAATAATGACTGAAAACTTCCCACATCTGGTGAAAGAAATAGACTTACAAGTCCAGGAAGCACACAAAACCCCAAATCAAAGGAATCCAAAGAGGACCACACCAAGACATATCATAATTCAAATACCAAGAGCAAAAGACAAAGAGAAAAAATTAAAAGCAGCAAAAGAAAAATAGTTAATTACCTATAAGGAAGCACCCAAAAGACTGAAACTATGCAGCCCAGATGGGAGTGGCAAGAAATATTCAAAGTGACGAATATCAAGAACCTACAACCAAAATACTCTATTCAACAAAGTTATCACCCAGAATTGAAGGGCAGATAAAGAGCTTCACAGATAAGAAAAAGCTAAAGGAGTTCATCAACACCAAACCAGTATTACATGAAATGCTGAAAGGTACTTTTTAAGAGGAGGAAGAAGAAAAAGGTAAAGATAAAAATTATGAACAACAAATACATATCTATCAACAAGTGAATCTATTAAGTGAATTAAAAATCTGATGAACAGAATAAACTGGTGAACATAATAGAATCAGGAGCATAGAAAGGGAGTGGACTGACAACTCTCAGGGAGAAAGAGGTGAGAGGTGTGCAGGGAGAGACTGGACAAAAATCATACACCTATGGATGAGGTCAATGAGGGAGGAGGTAAGGGTAGAGGGAAGGATGGGAGCCAGGTGGAGGGGAGCTATGGAGGGGAAAAAAGAGAAACAAATGTAATAATCTGAACAATAAAGATTTAATTAAAAAAAAAATAAGGTTGCTGGTTAAATCCCCAGTCAGTATGTGTACAGGAGGCAACCAATTCATGTTTCTCTCATATCAATGCCTCTCTCTCTTTCCCTTCTTTTTTCTCTAAAATGAATAAAAACAGACCCTTGGGTAAGGATTAAAAAATATGTAATCAGTGGCCTGGTGCATGAAATTCTTGCACAGCAGAGGTGTCCCTCAGCCCTGCCTGCACCCTCTCCAATCTGGGATCCCTCAGGGGATGTCAACTGCCAGTTTAGGCTCAATCCCTCTGGTCCCTCTCATAATTCCGGATTGCTGGCTCCTAACTGCTCACCTACCTGCCTGCCTGATCGACCCTAACCACTCTGGCCTTCTCACCCACAACTACCCCCAATTCCCAGCCAGACTGCTTGCCCCCACCTGCCACCCTCTGCTGGCCTGCTCACCCTTAACTGGCCCCGCCGGGGGCGCGGGGGGCCAAGTGCGCCCCCCCCACTGCCGGCCTGCTTGCCCCCAACTGCCTCCCTCCCCCCGCTGGCCTGGTCACCCCTAACTGCTCTCTCCTTCTGGTCTGATCACCCCTAACTGCCTCTGCCTCAGCCCTGCTACCATGACTTTGTCCGGAAGGATGTCCTGGTCTTATTAGCATATTATCCTTTTATTAGTATAGATTCCATTATCTAAATTTTAAAACATCTCTGTGTCCTCAAGAACAATTGGTATCAATCTAATCATAGTAAGACAAAAGTAATGTACAGAGATTATAGCAGCTGGTCACAGTCAACTAATTTGAAAGTTAACTTTTTCGTAAGCTATTCCTTGTTTTTAAAATTCACTCTAATATCATTGTGTTTTTGCAAGAACTCAAGAGCTGTGCACATTTGCAATTAACAGCAGGGGAGAAGTATCAGCATCACACATGAGCACTAAGACTTGCTCAGTTGCACTACTGCAGCACTAAGGTGAGCCGAGCAAAGTGGACGGCACAACAAGTCTGACAGTACTCACTGTGAGAAGTTCTCATGAATTGAGTTCAGCAGGCTAATCTGAGGAAGAAAGAAAAAAACAAAAGAAAAAAACTATAAGCAAAAGACTGAAAGATCCTTGTGCTGCCTCAACTACTGAAAGCCTGTCCTACTCTGGACAATGTTTCTGAAAGAGCACACCTTGTTCATGGAGATGAAAATCACATGAAAAAAACAAAACAAAACACCACAAATAGCAAAATGTTCTTAGCCCTATAGTTTTGCCCAGAAAATCTACCTCAACACCCTATGGCCACAGGAATGTAGGAAGAGGGCTCCTTGAAGGAACTTAAATACCCAGAGAAAATGTTGAGCTACATTACGGCTCTTTGGGCAAACTGCCACCACTGCCCTTTCTGTCTTGCAAACTTTGCAATTTATTTTGAAGGCTATCAGTGGAGCACAGGGTTAATCAGGATGGGGAATGAAAACACTGTCCATCCTATTCCTTCCCACAAAATCTTTTTGCCACTGTGGCCAGCTGCTGAGGGGCTCTGAGAGGCTCCACAGAGAGTGCATCATTCAAGGCCTCCATTTCCATGGGAATTGCACCTTCAGCCACACAGTATGCCTCTGTATCTACCCCAATGACACAGTCCATAGCAGAGCTCTGAGTCCAGAGAAACTAGAAACCTAATTCCTTCTTTTTTCCGTAAGCTCAGGACTTAGCCCTTACTATACTTGGCAAACCTCAGGTTCAGTCTGTAATATGGAAATTATATTCTTGTCTTTATGACTCTACTGGGATGTTTGAAAGCTAAAATATTACAGGCATAAACAGATTTGGAATAAAATGCATAACTTATTCAAATGTACAGTTCTACAATAATATGGATTAAAATTAAAAAGTCCTCACTCCCCTATATACTCCTAGTTTTTAAAAGAATGCAACAACTTCAGCTTCAGATACTGCTAGTGAAGGAAGATCAATGGGTTCAAGGTTTTTTTTAGGAGGAGCTGGCCCATCCCTATGTTAGGACTGGTAAGTCTTTCCCATGTCATGCAGGATGTGCAGCACAGCTATCCCACCAAAGGCAATCTACTCATTTATCCAAACACTTATCAAATGCCCATTATGTGTAAGGCCCTGGATACAGGGAAAATGAGAACTCAGTCCTCTTCAAAGAGCTCTTCTAGAAGAGAGATTTATTGCATTTGATTAGCAACAGGCAATAAAGGTGACAATAATTTATAGATACCTCCATGTGGGCTCAGGTAAAAGACACATCTATAATATAGTTTTTATTAAAGTGGCAATCAGTGCAGGCTGCAAGGTGTGATAACATGAAAATAAATTCTGTCAAAGCGAGGGGGTAAGCAGGAACTATATGTATTGAAAACCACCATGTGAAAGGAACATCGCATTTTCTCCATTCTGTTCCTATCATAATCATATGAAGAGTTGTGCTCCCATTTTCCTGGTAAGGAAAATAAGGCCAGGCTACAACCCAAATCTGACTCCAAAGCTCATGCTCTCTCCACCACACTGTGCTACTACGGTGAAGACCAATACATATTGTTCTTTTATATACATAGTTTCACACCCCAGTCCACTCATTTGTCATCCAACTTTGGGGAGCCCTAAATTACGAATGGATTTACCTTGACAGTAATACTAAGAGGCTGTCAGTGCCATGTGAAGCCCCTTTCACAGATTGATGATCCTTTTAGTTCATGCCTCTGTCTGCTACTAATAATTAAACAGATATTTCCCCATGTAAACGATGACAGGCCCACCATCCCCATTTAGCTGGTTCATTCCTTTAAACTCTAAAGTTTTACCAACTCCAGGATCCTTCCATATGCACCTCCTGAGCTCCCACTGTGTTTCTCTTAATGAGGCATGTCTCCCATGCACTGTAAGACAGTTGTCCACCTGCCTCACTTCACCCCAGACAAGGTGAGCTCCATGGAATCTTATACTTTCTGACTCTGCATCCCAGCACTGGGCACTCCTTTGGCTGAAACTGAATGCATCTCAGACACCAAGTTCATTTGACCTTCCTGGGGTCAACAGCACTGGGGGGCTGCTCATCTAATTTTATAAAGGTTCTTACCTCTTTTTCCAAATAAACCTTTTTATCATCCAGGGTATTATATAAAGTGAAGAACTGCTTGGTTTCTTTATGCACTGCCGAAACTGCAAATGCAAAGAAATCAGCACATGAATAAGAAAATGTATCAAAACAACCCTAAGCACCCACTCTCCTTAAGGCACCCCCTCAAGAGTGGGACCTGTCAGGCTGGCACTATGGACCTGCAGGCTGGGCAGAAGCCCACAGGGCACACAAGCCTGTGCACAGCTGCTACAGGCAGATGACACACAGCCAGTCGAAACTGCTCCGGCCAAGAGTAGGGGCTGGAGAAATCTTCTTGTCAGATGTGGGTTTCTCAGAAGTCCCTCAGGTGAGAAGCCCTGGGAGAAAGGTGTCAAGGATGATGAAATTCTAAGCAAACTCTTTCTGGTTGTGTGGCTTCCTTCCTTCCCACAATGACATAGCTCAGAGTCTAGGTCACCTCAGAGGTCTAAATTCCCATAATATACAGCCACCCAGAGAGAGAGATAAAACCCCAAGACCTGGGTTCACAGCCAGGCTTTGAGCTCAAGATGAGTACACCACCATAGCTGAGGCTAAAGATCTGATGCTGCATGGTTATCAGGCACAGCCAAGACTATGTGGGGTCTATGCCATGGACTCTGGGTCACTGAAAGCAGGTTGCCTCTGGAGTAGCACACTGGGAGAAAAGAGATGAGAAGCAAAGCAGGCCTGGGCAATTCTGGTTTCCTTGGGCAACTACCATTAACATTAATATCAAATTCTTTAAGCCAGTCAACTTTTAACTTTTATAACCAGTAAGAACTGTGTTTTCCTCCAGCAGTAAAGCTCAAAGACAGGGAAAGTCAGGGAAATTTGCTGAACATATCTGGTAACAGAAGTTAATAATATGATTTAAGTGCTTTGATGGAATAGGAAAAACTGTTTCCAACATCAAAATGTGTAATTTGTATAAAAATCACACTATGAACCAGTCAATATAGAGTATATTCTTGTTAAAGGCTTTAGAATAGTGGTACTCAATCCTGCTTGAAAAGGGGAATCACCTGAGGAGCTTTTAAAGTCCATGATCAATTAAAAAAGATATTCTGGGCATGGGACCCAGGTTATTACAATGGGTGGCCAAAGTTGACAGTCATTGCTATAAACAGACTAGTCAACTTTTAGCTTAATTGCTCAGAAATGTAGCTGTCACCATTACTCCTTCCAGTTCAAGGACTGGTTGGGGAATGCAAGTATTTGATGATAATTAAAAAAAAAATGTTGTAAATATTAAAAAGCCATTGGTGTAAAAATGTCCTACCAAAATGACCTTAACATGTGAAATTTACTCTGTGAGCTATACAGATACAAGGTATTATCTATGTGTGTGTGTGTGTGTGTGTGTGTGTGTGTGTGTGTGTGTATATATGGCTAATATGCAAAGTGTCCCCTCAGGAGTTTAACCAGGACTTCTATTGCTTGCTATGACATGCGCAGACCACGAGGGGGTGGTGCGGAAAAAAAAAAAAGAAAAAAAGAAAAGGCCCCAGCCAGCAGCTGGAAGGAAGGCTCTGGCTAGCAGCCAGAAGGCCCCAATCAGCCCTAATTGCCGCCAGACCAGGGACCCTACCCGTGCACAAATCTTGTTCACCGGGCCTCTAGTTACTTAATATTTTTAAAAGCTTTAAAGTAGGCAGGGTAGAAAATTAAAGAAAAAGATTTAACTTAAAGGCAGAAGCTATTTTCTGCCAAGAAACTGCCATTCCTGCTACCTGCAGCAGAGGACCTGGGTCAAAGATGAAGACTGTGACCTTCAGGATGGTGGGGTAGAAATGGGAAAGAAAGCCCAAGTCTGGACTCCAGCAGGTACAATGCTTTAGATCGAACCAGGAAGACTCTTCAGAGGCCAAGTTCTCAAGGCAAAATCTGAGTTGGATTTTAAAGAAGAGTTGAAGTTTGCCAGGACCTGTAGGACAGTGGCACCTGGCTCTGGGGACCAGCTCACTGACCAAGACTCGGATATCCTTCTGAGAGGGGAAAGGCATGGAGGGACTGTAGGGGAAGCCAATCAGTGACTCCAGCTTGGATGATGGAGAACTTTAACAGGGCATTTAGGATTTTGAAGATTATCCAACAAATTATGGCAAATTACTAAATGCTAGAGCTATTAAAGCAAGAATGTAAATGATCAAATTTATGTTTGAGAAAGGTCTCCCAGGCAGGAGTGCAGAGAGGGGGGTCAGATTCTAAGCCAGTGGTTCTCAACCTTTCTAATGGTGCGACCCTTTAATACAGTTCCAATGGTCTTAGGCTCTACAACAGTGGGCAGAACCGCTAGCAGGGTCGCCCAAGACCATTGGGAAACACAGATATTTACATTACGATTCATTAACAGTAGCAAAATTATAGTTATGAAGTACCAACAAAAACAATTTTATGGTTGGGGTTACCACAACATGAGGAACTGTATTAAAGGGTCATGGCATTGGAAAGGTTGAAAACCACTGCTTTAAGCAGTGATGAGAAGGTGGCTATAGCACAAGTCCTAAAGGAATGGATTTGACCATGACTCAGAAATGGAGCAAACAGAGCAGTATGAGTCAGAGTAGACTAATGGGGTTTTGCTTGGCTGAACAGTGACCCCAGAGACCACGAAGAAAAACAGGACCAAGAGGCTATAGAATGTGAGGTGTCCAGTGGGAGCCTAGAGGAAAAGGCAATGGTTTAGGAGTTTTGAATGATTCTGTCACATAGAGGAGGAAGGGTCCGAGTCAGGTACAGGAGGAGTTGAGGCCTCAGGTGTCCAAACGCATGGTGTGTTCAGAGGCAGTGTATGGACTGGTGAGGCCAACTGTGGATTTAGAGCAAGAAAGAGGCCCCCAGTAGCCACTTAGACTGGGGAGGACCCCGAAAAGAATAAGGAGAGGCTTTATTTAGAAGGCTTTGGGGAGCTCCTGAAGATTTTCCAGCAGAGGGAGGAGTGACATAGTCAGATGTGTGGCTGCAGACCAGCCAATGGTCATTCAACTGAGCTGTGATGCAAATAAGAACAGATATGGCAATAGCACAAAAAGGCAATGACAGCTTTGAGGCTCGTTCTGAGCCTGAGATGAGGTCACTGATGCAGGCCAAGTAGATCCAGTCATGGATTACTGGGTGAATACGATGCTGTAAAAGGCAAGGACCACATTAAGCCAGAAAGTCTGGAGGGAAGAAGGACAAGGAATGAGAACTGATCTAGAGATAATGAGGTCACGATAATCTGTGCAATGCTGGAAAGTGGATGAGGAGCTCAGTGGAGCCAAATGGCTGATTGAGATGAGGGCTGGTTCAAAACATTCTAAGAACTCAACTAGAGTAACTGTTCGTGGAGGGGGCAGTAAGATCACCTCAGTGCTGCTTCGGGACTGTCAGTTACCCACTGGGGCTCCTTGGAACTAGTGCTGAGTGGGCCTGACGATAAAACGGAGCCCTTTGCAAACTGCTTTCATAGACTGTGCTATGGTGCATGCTGAACTATCCTAAAGTGGGACACAGACCCTTGCCTCCTGGCCCTCCCAGGATCAGCCTCATCAGTGGTTGATGCACCTACTCTGGCGGTAGAGTTCAATAAATCTCTTCTGATACTGTATTAGCTCGGCTCGGCTGGGCACTTCATCAATCTTGCGATGCAGAATTGCTATTTCTCGATTTCTTCGAGCCTAAATGCAAAAGGGAGTGTGAGACAACACTATTTGATAAAAGGCCTATGTGTTCTCTGAAAAGCCAAAACATTGCCCACCACCTACCCAGAGCACAACCACATGGCCTGGAATGGAGGCCCCAAATTCTGCTGTTGGCTTGAGGTCCCCATCTCAGATTCTGATTTTGCAATACACGGAGAAGGTGTGATTGCAATTGGAACCCCAGAGGCATCAAATTAATGAACAAGGAAGGAGGATAAGGAATGGGATGGGCTGTGTGGCCAGAGCACCCATCCAGCCTATTAGGCCCTAAAGGACTCTAGAGTAGCCAATTCCACCATATGACAAGGAACTGATGCTACCTTGCTGCCTGCATATAAATTCCAAATACCTTCGTCTGACTGAAAAACTCCCACAATGAAAACCTAAAATACCTCTCCAGTATTTTCTCTCTACCATGGACTGGGGGTATATTGGCCAAAGTGCCTCTCTAACAGCATCCGGGTAGACACAGCATTATGGTGTGGTACAGGGGAGCTCACAGGCTCTGGAGGCAGGTAGTTCTGAGCACTGCATTCCCCAGCAGAGAAGTTGCCTGGAGGAAGTCGCTCAGCTCAGCTCCCCCTCCACATTTCCAGTCTCAGGACTAAGTGGGCTCTCGGGGCTGCCTTTACTCTGGGCCAACTCGTACTCCACTCCCTAGGCCTGCTTCACTCACAACAGCAGAGGTGGAGTTCTGTATCACTAGGGAAATACAAGCCTCCAAATGAGAAGTCCATCATCCATTCTGATAGAAGGGGAAGATATATTTCTCCTTCTGATCAAGGCTACATCCCCTATGGGTGCTCAGGCTCTAACTCCTGTTTTTATTTTAGGAATCTAAGATACTCTATATTCTTTTTCATATATCTTTAACCTCTCTCTTTCTACTGCCTCCCTCTCATCAGTACTTAAATATGTTCAGGTATCTCATTCTTAAAAATAAAAAAAGCCCTTCCTGCTCGACTGGCATGGCTCAATGGTTAAGCAATGGTTTGATTCCTGGTCAGGGAACATGCCAGGTTGTGAGTTTGCTTCCCACTGTGGGCATGCAGGAAGCAGCTAATCAATGATTCTCTCTCATCATTGATGTTTCTCTTTCGCTCTCTTTCCTCTCTGAAAATCAATACAAATATCCGAGTTAATAAAAGAGTAATATGCAAATTGACCATACCTCTGCTACACCCACAAGCCACTCCCACCAGCCAATCAGAGTGAGTATGCAAATTAACTCAACCAAGATGGCTATGGCCACAGAGAAGCAGTAGGGAGGCTTGGGTTGCCCCTGGTGACAGAGGAAGCCTGGCAGGTGCTTAAGGCAACAAAGTTTCAATGGCTGTGGGAGCAGAAGGCTGGGCTCCAGTCTAGGCTACAAAGTTTCAATTGTAGAAGATAAACAAATCCCAAACACCAGGGCCTCCACATGGGAGCATGGTTGGCCTGCAAACCACCACAGGCCCCTCACCCAGGCCATCCCACGTCCTAAGGGAACACCCATCCTGATCCAGGACACCCTTCAGAACGAACCAGCAGGCCCCCACCTGTGCAGCAGGCCTTTATCCTATCTAATAAAAGAATAATATGCAGATTGACCATCACTTCAACACACAAGATGGCTGCTCCCATGTGGTCAAAAGATCCTGCCCCCATGTGGACACAAGGTGGCCACCATAAGATGGCCAGCAGGATAGGGCAGTTGGCAGGGACCAGGCCTGCAAGGAAGGGCAGTTGAGGGTGATCAAGCCTGTAGGGGAGGGCAGTTAGGGGTGACCAGTCTGGCAGCAGAGGGAAGTTGGGGGTGACCAGACCTACAGGGAAGGGTGTTGGGGGTGACCAGGCCCACAGGGGAAGGCAGTTAGGGGCAAAGAGGCTGGCAGGGGAGCAGTTAGGCATCAATCAGGCTGGCAGTGGAGTGGTTAGGGGGTGATCAGGCTGGCAGGCAGAAGCAGTAGGGGCAATCAGGAAGGCAGGCAGGTGAGCAGTTGGGAGGCAGCAATCCTGGATTGTGAGAGGGATGTACAACTGCCCGTTTAGGCCCAATCCTGGGCAGTCGGACATCCCTCAAGGGGTCCCAGATTGGAGAAGGAGCAGGCTGGCCTGAAGGACAGCCCCCCCTCCTGTGCATGAATTTCGTACACCAGGCCTCTAGTATTAAATAAAATTTAAAAAGCCCTTCCTTAAACCCTAATCATATTTCAGCTGCCAACCTTTCTCCTTTGAACAGCCAAACTTCTTGAGAGCCACATACTTCTGTTCTTCTAATTTTCTACTTTCCTCTAGTCATCCTCCACTCCACACTCTGACTTCTTCAAAGACCCCCCTGGAACTATTCTTGCCAATGTCATCTTTTTTGTAATATAGCCAGTGGGCAATTCTCAGCTTCTAGCTTTCTTGACTTCTAGCAACATTTACCATTCTCTCTACTGAGCTCTCTGCTCAGCTCCCAAGAGATCTTGTGCTCATGTTTTCCTTGCCTTAACAGCTGCCTGGAAGAAGTCACTCAGCCCCTTCTCCCCCCAACATTTCTAGTCTCAGTACTAAGTGGGCTCTTGCTTTATGACTCCTGCTTTCCCTTGGTATCTCTTGGTCTACATTTCACAGCCTCAATAATCACCTACACAATGCTGACACCTGATCTCCAGTCCAGACTATGTTGAGCATCAGACCCAATACCTATCACTTCTTGGGAGATTTCTATACAGTTGAGTACCCCAACCTTTAAAAAGTCTCAAACAGATATCACTTAACACTCAGTCAGACTCCCACCCCCTTTAGCCCTATTCTTTCTCCTTCAATGTTATTTGTCAATGAACACAGGTATCCATCCTACTACCAAAGTCAGAAATCAGAGCACCATCCCTGACTCCTCTTTGTCTCTCACCCATCAATCAGTTCCATTGGATACAGCTTCCCATTGTCTCCCCTTGTGGTTCATTTCTGTCCATCCCACCAATCCTGCCCTAGTTTAGGCCCTTATGATTTTATTGCAGCTTCCCTCTAGGCAGTCTGAAGCTGTACAGTTTGCAATTTGCATATAAGCTCCCTTGTACTTTGATGTATAGACATATCTTGGTCTAGATGTTGGTTCTCAAAGAACCAGCCAGCTCCCAGAAAATGGGCCATCCCACTTTCTATTCCCGGGACCTAATGTAACACTAACTATACAGTAATCACACATTAAAAAAGATTCCAAATACACGGCTGTACTGTCCTGATTTTATTTAATTTTGTTTCTTTAAAGGTTAGTATAGTGCCCTTATAGCAAGGACAAATTTGACTCTGGTCCCCAGAGACCTTTAGCTATTCCTGCCAGAACTTGCCTTCCCTTCGCAGAGAACAGAAAGAAGGCCTGGGCCAGTGCAACACAACTTGATCCTTGGATTCTGAGCTACCGTAAGCTAGGTCTTGGTAATGTAAGGGATTGTACAGTGTGATTTTGACTCTATGTGAATTCGGCTTCAGAGTCAACTTTAAAATATATATCCCGCATATCCAATGTCCTCACAAACCACTAAGGTTATCAACTAAGACAGATAAATGGGCACTTAGTTTTAGAGGAAACTATTGGACAAGAACATGGGAATTTGAATGCTGACTCTGGCATTTACTAGATGCTTGGTTATGGTCAAGTACTTAATGGATTTGAGTCAATTTCTTCACACAGAAAATGAGGATAATACCTCCTCCTCTTCACCCAGGGGGAAGTTCAAATCAAACAAGATGATGGTGAACGTAACATACCCACCTAAGGCCTTATTATTAACACCTTAAACCACTGAGTTACCCTCCAGAGAGAAGGGTAGCAACAGCAGCCTTAGTACGGAGTCTCTGATTCTCAGAGACTGAAACTTTAGAGTTCCGCTATGGGACATTTGTACCTAAGTAAATGCATTTATGTAATTCTGTGCTCTTGTTTTTACTCACCTGTAGTAAACGAATTTTATAAAGTTTCTCTTTCTCCATATTATATCGTCTGTCAAGGTCTTCCTAAAAATTGAAAGAGGACAGTTACCTGGGAATAGAGAACTTTCATTCCTTGATGAAGTCTTTTGAAGTTGAATGCTTTTAATCTTTTCTCCCCAATCCTGAAGCCCCAAACTTATTTTTTTCAAATGGCCAAGAGTCTGTATCCTATGTCATGTAAGGCCTTTGACACGCTTTAACAATTCTTCCTTCTTCATGGATCCAGGCTAAACCCAGTGTTAAGAGAAATATCCCCCATATCCATATGTCTTTTCCTCCCCTATACCAAAACCAAACTATGAGGAGGAGACGATCATGACTTGAAGAACCTCTTGTGTCTAGAAGTTTGCTTTCTATGTTTCTATTTGGAGCTGCACTGTTCAATGTAATAGCCATTAGCCACATGTGGTTATTTAAATTGATTGAAATAAAAAGTCAGGTTTTGAATTTCACTAGCCACATTTCAAGTGCTCAGTAGCCACATGTAGCTAGTGGCTACTGTACTGGACAGTGTAGATACAGAATATCCCCACCACTGTGGACAGTCCTTTTGGATATGAATTAAGAGAGAAAATAGCCAGTTTACTGAACCCAGGTGGTTTTCTGAGTTAGAGAAAGCTACAAGGGGGCCAGGAGTGTCCCCTACCCAATACACACACAGGCACACACATTGAGAGAAAGAGAGAGAGAGGGAGGAAGGGAGGGAGGGGGAGGGAGAAGGGAAGAGAGGGAGAGGAAGAGAGGGAGGGGCAGAGAGGGTGGGGGAGAGGGAGAGGAAGAGAGGGAGAGAGGGAAAGGGGAAGAGAGGGAGGGGGAGAGATAGAGAGAGAGAGAAACAATACAGTCTCCTCCATAGGGCTCAGCTGTAGGCAAACCTCACAGACTTCACTTGCGTCCTGAAGCTCATGCTCTAAGGACACAAAGGGAAAAGAATTCCTAAGAAGGAAAATGATTAGAGGCTTTCCTGTTTCTCTTTTCCTCCTCATCTCCCTTTTCTCTTTCTACTGAAGGTTCCCTGGAGTGCTGGAGTCCTGGAAGCATTAGTTTAACTCAGCACAGAGGTCAGAAAACTGTAGCCCAAGAGCCAAATCTGACAGCCCTTGGACCAAATCTGCCTCTTTCTATTTCTGAAGCTCTAATGGAACAGTCTCATCATTTGATTTACCTACTGACTATGACCACTACAGTGGAGAAGCCCACAAAGCTAAAAATATTTACTGGCCCTTTATGGTTTGCTGACCCTGGAATGTAGTACAATGAAGAGAGATGTTCTTCCCTTTTACCAACCTATCCCCCAGAGCCTTGGGGTTGTGACCAGAATGTACGGCCAATGCAGGCTTCCCCTTTCTCAGCATAGATGCCAGAGTAAAGTCAGCACTCCTGCACAACGTGCTAGGAGAAACCCTCCCTAGAATGGTGGCCTATAAGGCAAACCCTGGTGAGATCCTGCCTCCATCTGAGGGACCAGTTGTGCAAAATGGGGCAATGCTCCCAATATTCCAGATGAGGAGATGGTCGTAGAGAAAAGGAAAGCAGTCATGAGAAAGTGCCACAGGAGATTATAAAGCTGGCCACCACACCAGCAGAGAACACTGGCAGTCCTGAAAATGGGAAGGTACTTACATTATGAGTCATCACAGGGGTGAGGGCATCATTTGGCTCGCCACCGGAGAGGGTCTGAAATAGTAAATAGTAAGAAACAACTCTGAGGAAGGCAAAATGCGATAGAAGCTGAGGGTCTAGATGTAGGAATGAGTGGTATGGGAACAGAAAGGGAACAGTCCTACATTAGCTCCAGATTTTAAATTGTTCTTAAATGTCTGTCAGTTACAACTAAGCTAACCTTGTCTTTGAATGTAATAATCCTTCAAAGGAGATGTGATTGATGAGAAGAAAAACGGGATCCTAAAAGTCTGTGATGTATGCAAATTCAGAAGTTGTCTGAGCTGATGATTTGAGCCTCAAAGGTTCAAAATTTTAGTAACAACTAGAAAGGCGACCATGTGATGATGGTCCCAGGACACCACTGCCCAGCGCAGCCACACTCTGGTATTCCCCCTTCTCACAGGTGGGGAGAGTAGTGTGGTCTGGCTGAAATGACATACCAGGCAGGCAGGCGTCATCTCCCCACTGATATGGCAGTGTCCCTCTCAATCCCTAAGCAAACGGGCTGGAGAACGCTCCTATCAATTGGCTTGCACAAGTTTTTTCCCCTCCCCAAGCCTCATCACGTTCCTTATTTTTATGAGGGAGATGGTACAATTGATGAGTCTGAGATCATGTCCAATTTTTATGCCCAAGCACTGGGGCGCTAGGAAATAAACCTTAAATCAAGTGTGAGAAGAGAAAATAAACACAGCAGTGATTATACTGGTGAGACTTTTTTCTATCCTTGTGCTATGCTTGATGGAAACCCATACTAGCTACTCAGGAGACCTAGTCTTTGTTCAGAGAGCCAGGCAGGCCCCTCAGTGCAGGAAGCCTCTGCTGCTGGAGCTGATAGTAAGCTAGCACTATCCTCCTGCTTCTGCTCAGTGCTGCCTTCTAAGGGTGGGGCATGTCCCTAGCAGGAATGGAGGATGAAAGGAGTAAAGTGGTCCCAAATTTAGAGAAGAATAGGTTGAGTTGGAAACAGAACTCAGGCAGCTCCTGAAAACACCCCTTCTCTGAAGGAGGAAGACGACAACTTACAATCTGGCCATTCTCATTTGGAGTAACTGCTGTCCACACCCACTGCTGTCTTTTACCCACCAGAAGGAAGAGAAAGGAGAGAGATAGAAATCTAAATAAATCATGTGATGAAAAGAGCTGAGAAATGTGTGCTCAGAGGACCAGGTTAAGGTAACTCATCTTAATCCTCCAGGAAATTTTTCAGTCTGAGTCATAATAGCATCTAACAGTTTGAGCACTCCTGTAGGGCCTTCACCTTTACTTCTCCACGTGGAGCTCTCTCCGCTTTCAGGTTTTCAATATCCTGCTGTAGCCGTGTCATTTCCTCCTGCAAAAGTGATACAAATGTTTATGAAACTTGGACAAGCTAGAAACTGGATGCACTTTTTAATTTGACCCAGTCTTATTTTCATATTTTGTAAGTTTATGATAAGACAAAAAGTCTATTAGGAACTAGCTGCCCCGATCTCCAACTTTCAGTCTGGGACAGTTTTTTCAGGAGGCTACACAGAGCTTACAGGGCTGTATCTCCTGCCTCCTGCTGTAGTCATGGGCACTTGTGCACCCATCACCCCTACTACTAGACATCAAGTCCTCAGACGGCAAAAACAAAGACTTATACACAGATGATCAGATATCCCAGGTTTTCAGGACATCGCTGCTTTTATATAATATTATTACTTTATATTTGATAAGACTTTACTTTTAAATACACTTGTAAATTAGAAAACATTGTTTGTAAGACTGTTTGGCACACCTGGTGTCCTCAGAGGGTACCTACCACAGTACTCTATTCATCTTACACAACTGAGGAATTTCTTTCTTTTCTTTCTTTTTGTTGTTGTTGTTGTTAATCCTTACCCAAGGATATTTTTTCCACTGATTTTTATAGTGTGGAAGAGAGGGGGAGAGATAAGAAAGAGAGCATCATCATCAATGTGAGAGAGACACATTCATTGGTTGCCTCCTGCACATCCCCGGGGATCGAGTCTGCAGCCAAGGTATATGCCCTTGACTGGAATCGAATCCATGACCTTATAGTCTGAGGGCCAAAGCTCTAACTGAGGAGTCAAACCACAAATCGGGTAGGACAGGAATCTCCTTTTCTGACTGCACCTGAATAGGATGCCATATCAAGACAAGGGGAGGGAAAGCAAAAAATTTTACAAGACTCCTGGTTTATTGTCTGCTGACACCAAGCAACACTTACTCGACAATGTGCTTTAAACTCCTGTTCCTGGCTTTTTAGGTTTTCATTCATGGCTACAAGTGCTCTCAAGTTCTGCAGAATACTGAAAAGACAAAAAATGACATATGACAAGCTATTATGATTTTATGAATCACAGCTACAGCTAAAACCAAGTCCCCAGTAAAGGAATCCCTTTTAATTTCCTTTGTCTCTCCCAACTGTCTAATGGGTTCTCCACAAGTGATTAAGACTGACATTATTATTCATTTATATGCCAGAGTCCATTAGCTACATACAAACAAACATTACAGAAACCAGAATTAAAATGTCAACTGCAGAAACATCAATAAATTTCAAAATACCGGATATACTTAACGATACCAATTACTCAGTCGTATTCAAAGCATATGGAAAACCATTTTTAATATCCATTTTGAAAAGGGAACATATTGCTTAAGGTCATTAAACGCACTAATTTGAATATAAGAATGTCAAATATCTAATAGTAGTTTTTCTCCATATCATGAGAAGGCTTTCTAATTATAAAGCCAAGTTAGCTGTGGTCACTTCCTTGCTAAAATGTCCATCGAATCCAGAACTGCTCAATTTGGGCCTGAAGCCTAATGATTTAACTATCTCATTCAAGTGAGTGACAAACACTTCGAAGATTTCATCACCCAAACAGTTTGGTGAAAAAATTATCAAATGTAAGTGCTTTATCTGTATAATTTAGATAGTCTAAAGACAATTAATTTAAAATGGGGGGGGGAGTGGGACAAAAAAACAGAGTCTGATTTTTGGCAGAAAAACTTGCATCTTTACTTTTAAGGAGACCTGGCTGAAGTGAGTGCTGTTAAAAACTGGTAACAATGGTTGACTCCTGGGAGAACTGAGTGTCTGAGGATGGGGTGGAAGAGAGACTTTTCACCATATGCCTTTGTGTACTGTGAATGCATTACTTAGTTTTTTAAAAACAGAAAAATGAAAAAATAATTAAAACTCTAAACATATTGCTTCTAATCCTAAGGGCAATTGGGAGGAACAGGCAGTCCAAGCACATCTCAGCCTGTGCCTGAGCGACAGGCACAATCTGGGTAGCACATGAAATTAACTGACCTGTACAAGGACAAAAGCATGACCTCTGGCTCCTTAGTCCTGTGAGCACACCAATTAAGCCATCAGTTACTGGCAAGTCCCTTTCTTCAAAGAGAAAATAAACACATGCTGAAACCTCTTACCTTGGATCAGCTTTGGATTCTATCTTTTCAAGGGCTGCCTGTTCCTTGTCCAGTTTCTCACTATGACTCTTCAACTGCAAGAGAGAATGGAGGCCTTGTTGCTAGAGATTTGGTAACATAGAAGAGGGAGTGCTGCCATTCTCCTTCTCCGTGGTCCCACCTGAACTCCATTTCTGACAGGTGGCAGAGCCCACAGGATTTAGCTGTACATTGAAAAAACAGGTGAAAAAGAAAAACAGGATGGGGGTGGAGGGAAAATATGGCAGGTCAAAACCAAACCCTTCTTGATACATATTGCTTGCTGGTTAACAAAACCTTGGCAACTTTCAATCAAGAAGCAAATGGTTGTAAAAATTCAAAAGTAATGTTGACAGCAGGTGCCTTTCAGTAGGAAGGGGGAATAAAAGGAGTGGCTGTGAAAGACAGACTTGGGTTTAAATTTCAGAATGTTAATTAACAGGGAACAGGGTTAAATCTCCTATCTTCTTGAATAATTTGACCTCCAGTTTGAGTCATATTGTGATGTTTTTAAAAATGAAAATTTGAAAAATAAACTAAAGTGTACAACTATCTATACTAATAGAGGAATATGCAAATTGGCTGGGACACCATCATGTAATGATCAATCAGGATGGGGTGGGGGCATAGCAGAGAGCTCTCAGCATGTCTGCACCAAGTGTCTGAAGGTCTTGGAGACGAAGGGAGAGCAGATAGGCAGTTAGGGGGATCAGGCCAGGAGGGGAGTGCAGATAGGTAGTTAGGGGAATCAGGTCAGCAGGAAAGAACAGTTAGGGCCATCAGGCCAGCTGGGGAGCAGTTAGGGGCATCAGGAAGGCAGGCAGGTGAGCTGTTAGGAGCCAGTGGTTCCAGATTGTGAGAGGGATCCCAGATTGGAGAGGGTGCAGACCAGGCTGAGGGACACACAACCCCCTGCAGTATTTCGTGCACTGGATCTCTAGTATTACATAACAAAATACTAACATGCTATTAAAAATAATGCAGTTTTTATGATGAACTCTAATATCTATTGTTATGTGAAGAAAACAAGGTACAAAACCATAAGTATAATATACTTCCAATTAGTATAAAGAATGTATATACATTAAATGTATACATGACTCCTCCACACAGACAGATGACACACAGCATTCCATTAATAGTGCAGGTCAACATGATTCTTAAGATGGCCCACGGAGGAAGGAAAAATCTGCTCACCTCTGTCAATGTTTTCTTTGTTTCATCGTATCTGGCTTGTAGAGTGGTATGATTTGCCTGCAGCTGTAAATGAAACATAGAAGACATTGGCTCTCAACACAGATATGGATGAAATCTCCATTTCACAAATGAGAAAATGGAAGCTTAGAAAGATTTTAAACTGAGAAAACAAGGGAATTTTAGAAAGGTGGCCAAGAACAAATGAAAACTCATATATAATCAGATCAAGAACAGGTCATAAGATATGCTAGATATTCTGGATAAATCCTAACACTGAACCTTATATGCATGGGAGAAGACATTATTCTTATCTTACAGATAAGGAAATAAAGATTCAGAAGGGTGAAGTGACTTGCTTTATAGCTGATAACTGAGAAAGCCTGGATTTACATTCAGGTCTAATTTTTCTATCTGGTTACAAATGATTCAGTTAACCAACTTGCCCATCACAGAATACAGACTGCATTTCAGCACTCATGATTCTAGCAGAGAATATGACTGGCTGGCAAATAACGCAAGATAGAAGAAAGGATTTAGAACTTCAACACTAACAGAAAGAAATGAGTTACCTTTACATTCAAAATTACATAAATTGTAAACTTGCATCTCAAAAATGTCATTTCCCTTTTTCTTACTGAAAAAGTATAGCCTATGCTGTCTATGAACTTGTAGAAATTTGAAAATGTTTCATTAAAAGTTCAAAGGGTTTGTACATTTCTACTTTTGAAAAGGGGAAGTAACAGGCTGTTACCTGTGTACAAATTAACAATGAGAAATTTTATCCTATAGCTCAAAAATTATGCCAAAATAACTTGCCCATCCTTGAACTTATAAGCAGCTTATTGAAAACAGCATCATCTTCAGAAATCATGACTCCTCAATCATACTTCTAATTAAATTACCAGTCTTCAGACTAATGAATGGTTACACTTCAACAAAGCCTACCAGGAAGCCAACTCAAGCAGAGAGCAGTAGTGATGAAGGAGGAAAGCAAGTGGGCTCTGGCTTCTTCTTTTTCAAAGGGAGCCACCTGTGTAATGAGAGCTTTTATTAACCTGTTTGTGTAACTGGCACATGAGAATATTTCCGAAGGAAGTGTTTTGTTGTTTTTTCTCTTGAAATTCTAGTGATTTAACTCTTGATATTCTTTGGGGCTCCAGGAAGGGATCCTGGCATTTTCCTCACCTCCTTCACTCACCATCCTGCTCTCCTCTCATCTCCGCAACCATTACACCTGACATTTACCTAAAGCTATGTTCAAATGAGGTGAGTGGCAGGAGACTTCGAACATGACACAGCCCTTGCCCTCAAGAAGCTGGATTAGTAAACTGGGGGAGTAAAGTATGAGAAGAGCAGCAGCAGACAGGCCCAGGGGATGGATGCCCAAGGAAACAGTCACCTTACTCATCTGGGAGTACAAAGACAGACTCACACAGGCTGGATCTTGGCAGAGAAGTAGATGTGTGCTAAGAATGGAAGACTCACATCTCCTCCAATTAATTTAACTACCAAGAGTTTTCCTCGTCTCATCTGACCATATTTATTTAAAAAGGAACTGTCTCCGTAGCTAGGCTTAGTTTTCACCTTGCTCTAATCCTCCATGATTCTCCTATCTATATTTTCTTCTTCATTAACCTTCATTACCCCCCAAATTCAGCTGCTGATTAATACATTCATTTCATTCTTAAAATGTTTCTTTTTAAAACATGTGTTTATTGATTTTTACAGAGAGAAAGGAGAGGGAGAGATAGAAACATCAATGAAAGAGAATCATTGATCAGCTGCCTTCTGCACGCCCCCAACTGGGGATCAAGCCAGCAACCTAGGCAAATGCCCTGACTGAAAATCAAACTGGCAACCTCTCAGTGCATGGGGCGATGTTCAATCAACTGAGCAACACTAATCAGGGTCAATATTTTCTTTATTTATTTTTAATGTTTTTTACTGATTTGAGAGAAAGAAAGAAATATCAACCATGAGAGGGTATCATTAATCGGTTGCCTCCTGCATACCCCCAACTGAGGATCAAGCCCACAACCCCAGCATGTGCCTTTGACTGGAATCAAACCTGGGACCCTTCAGTCCGCAGATCTACACTTTATCCACTGAGTCAAACTGGCTAGCGCAATATTTTATTTCTTGATTCCTTTCTTTCCTCAATCTCTGATGTCTTCAAAGTTATCTACCAGCTGCATTGCAGTTCTATGAGACTGCAAAATATTCTCTTGTTGGACTTGTGATGTCCTCTACTCCTTCTCCTGCTTTTACTCCTCTCCATTTCTCTGTTGGGCTAAGACCTTCTCCATGGGTGCATCTTGGGTGCTTTCCCCCTATATTACCATATAGGAGAGGTTCTTAGATGTCAAGATTTGATTCTCTCACATTGTTAGAACTGTAAATTGGTAAGTTAATTTATGAATAATTTGAGTTTGAAAAGGCATATATTTTTTGACCCAGTAATTCTACTTTCTAACATTTATCTTAAAAAAAATATTTACATACTTGAGGTCTGGTGAACGAATTTGTGCACTGGTGGGGTCCAGGTAGCCCTCCTGGTAGGGGCCATTGGGGTAGGCAGGCTGCGGCAAGGGGCCATGGGCAGTTTACCAGCTGGCCTCACCCCTGCTTGGGGTGGGGGGCCCTACTCAGGGGCAGGGATAGCTGGGGCAAGAAGCTGGGGCATTGTGGGACATTCCACCATTCGGTCAATTTGCATGTTACCCTTTTATTATATACGACTAGAGGCCCAGTGCACAAAATTTATGTGGGGGTGGGGGGAAGGTGTCCTTTAGCCCAGCTTACTTCCTTTCCAATCTGGGATCTCTTGAGGGATGTCTGACTGCCCGTTTAGGCTCGATTCTACCTGGTCAGCAGGGGAGAGCAGTTGGACATCCCTCTCACAATCCAGGATTGCTGGCTCCCAACTGCTCACCTGCCTGCCTTCCTGATTGCCCTAACCGCTTCTGCCTGCCAGCCTGATCACCCCTAACCACTCCCCTGCCAGCCTGATTGATGCCTAACTGCTCCCCTGCCAGCCTGTTTGCCTCTAATTGCCCTACCCTGTGGGCCTGGTTACCACTAACTGCCCTCCCCTGCAGGCCCGGTCACCCACAACTGCCCTCCTTTGCAGGTCTGCTCCCTGCCAACTGCCCTACCCTGCTGGCCATCTTGTGTCCATATGGGGGAAGAATCTTTTGACCACATGGGGGCAGTCATCTTGTGTGTTGGAGTGATGGTCAATCTGCATATTACTCTTTTATTAGATAGAGGCCTGGTGCATGGGCAGGGGCCTGCTGGTTTGCCCTGAAGGGTGTCCTGGATCAGAGTGGGTGTTCTCTTGGGGTGTGGGGTGGTCTGGGTGAAAGGCCTGTGGTGGTTTGTAGGCTGACCATGCACACTCCTCCCCGCCCCTCCCTCCCCACAACCCAAGCAGAGGCCCTGGTATCTGGAATTTATTTATCTTCTACAATTGAAACTTTGTAGCCTGGAGCTGAGCCAAGCCTTTTGCTCCAACAGCCATTGAAACTTTGTTGCCTTAAGTGAAGGCCTCTGGCTGGCCAGGCTTTGCAGAAAGCTTGGCTTCCTCCATCACCAGGGGCAATCCAAGCCTCCCTTCTGCTCGCTCTGTGGTTGTAGCCATCTTGGTTGGGTTAATTTGCATACTCACTTTGATTGGCTGGTGGGCATGGTTGGTGGGTATAGCAGAGGTACAGTCAATTTGCATAATTCTCTTATTAGATAGGATTTGTACAAAGATGATGGCATGCAAGTATTCATGGTAGCATAAATTTGCAATTGGGAAAAAAATCTTGGAAAAAACTACATACCCATAAATGGGGAACAAGTTAAATAAATTATGGTACATATATGCTATGTCACATTAAACAGACATTATAAAGAATGAGGTAGATATATATGTTCAAATCTTAGTTGCACTGCTAACAAGCTGTGAGACTACGGCAAAATTACCTCACTTCTGTGTATCTGTTCCCATATTTGTAAATTGAGGATAATCTAAAGTCATACCAACCTGAACATGTCTGATTTTGTCTGATCTCAGCAGCTAAGCGATCAGGAATGGTTAATAATTGGATGGGAGTAACAGTAAGGTCTTTAAAATGATGTATGAACTGAAGGAGTTAATTTAAAAAACATAGCTTATAAATTACTTAGTAAAAAAGTTATTAGCCATTATTATTACTGAAAAAGAGGTATTTGTGATAGAAGAAATTAAAAAAAAATTCAATCTTGTAATCAGACAGCCAAGTGTCCCCAGGTAAATGGGCATATATAAGTGCTTTCGAAGGCCTAGAAAATAAAGGCCGGGCTAAGAAGTGAAGCATTTTTATCACTTTTAAAAAACATTTTTAAAAACCGATTTTAGAGAGGAAGGTAGAGGGATAGAGAGATAGAAACATTGATGAAAGATAAACTTATCGATTGATTGCCTCCTACATACCTCTACTAGGGATCGAGCCCACAATTGGGCATGCGCTCTGAGAGAGAATTTAATCGTGACCTACTGGTTCATAGAGGCTGACACTCAACTACTGAACCATATCTGCCAGGCAACATATTTATTTATTTATTTATTTATTTATTTATTTATTTATTACTTATTCATTCATTCATTCAATAAATCTTTATTGCTCAGACTATTACAACTTTTCCTCTTTTTCCCCCCCATAGCTCCCCTCCATCAGTTCCCACCCCACCTTCTGCCCTTTCGTCCCCTGCACTCTCCTCATTAGGTGTACGATTTTTGTCCAGTCTCTTCCCATACCCCTTTTCACTTGAGAATTGTCAGTCCACTCTCTTTCTATGCCCCTGATTCTATTATATTAACCAGTTTATTTTGTTCATCAGATTTTTTTATTCACTTGACTTTTAGATTTACTTGTTGATAGACATGTATTGGTTGTTCATAATTTTTATCTTTACCTTTTTCTTCTTCAGCATTTCATATAATACTGATTTGGAGTTGATGAACTCCTTTAGCTTTTTCTTATCTGTGAAGCTCTTTATCTGCCCTTCAATTCTGAATGATAGCTTTGCTGGATAGAGTAATCTTTGTTGTAGGTTCTTGCTATTCATCATTGTGAATATTTCTTGCCACTCCCGCCTGGCCTGCATAGTTTCTGTTGAGAAATCTGCTGACAGTCGTATGGGTACTCCCTTGTAGGTAATTAACTGTTTTTCTCTTGCTGCTTTTAATATTCTCTCTTTGTCTTTTGCTCTTGGCATTTTAATTATGATGTGTCTTGGTGTGGTCCTCTTTGGATTCCTTTTGTTTGGGGTTCTGTGCTCTTCCTGTATTTGTAGGTCTATTTCTTTCACCAGGTGGGGGAAGTTTTCTGTCATTATTTCTTCAAACAGGTTTTTAGTATCTTGCGCTCTCTCTTCTTTTGGAACCCCCATAATTCTGATGTTGGTACACTTGAAGTTGTCCCAAAGGCTCCTTACACTATCTTCAAATTTTTGGATTCTTTTTGCTTTTTGCTTTTCCAGTTGAGTGTTTTCTGCTTCTTTGTATTTCAAATCTTTGACTTGATTCTTGCGTTCCTCTAGTCTGCTGTTAGGACTCTGTATAATAGTTTTTATTTCAGTCAGTGTATGTTTAATTTCTAGTTGGTCCTTTTTCATATCCTTGAGGGTCTTGCTAAATTTATTGGGCTTTTCTAGGAAATTCTTGAGAAAACTTATAACTGTGGTTTTGAACTCTATATCCAGTCATTTGTTTTCCTCCATTTCTTTTGTTGTGATGTTTCTTTGTGTCCGCATTTTCACTGCTTCCCTGAGTTGGTAGAGTAGCTTTGTGTGCTAGGTGTCCTATATGGCATCAAAGCCTGCCTACCCAGTTACCTGAGGTGCACACTCTTGGTGTACCCCTTTGTGGACTGTGTGTATAGTCTTGTCGTAGTTAAGTCTTGAATGCTGTTGGTATCACTGGGAGAATTGACCTCCAGGACCATTGGCTGTGAGGATCAGCTGTGGAGATGGGAGAACTTCTGTGCTGGAGACAGCCTTATGAGGCCAGACTTGTAAAACTGCAAAAGCCTCTGTGCTTGGCTTGGATAGGGCGGAGTCTCAGGCCTGAGGAGACAGTCTTGGCTTCCCATCAGCCCTGCCCTATGAGGCTTGAATAGGAGAGAGTCTCAGGGCTGAGCAGACAACCTTGGCTTCCTATCAGCCTTGCCCTGGTTCTCATTGTCCCTCGACATTTGCTGTAGTCCTCTCTGGGTGCACTGTGCACGCGCCTCCAGACCTCTGTCCTTCGTGGCTCCCCTCAGTTTCTGTGTGCTCCTTTCTTTTTCTGACAGTCCAGATCCCCCATATGAGTCTGGGTCTCTAGGGTCTCACCTGGAACTAGGGTTCAGTGCACTCAAAACTGGGATTCAGTGTATTTGGAAGCTTCCGTTTCCCTTCCACTAGGGAAAGCCAGCCAGGCACTCAGCCGCCTGTCCTCTCTGCGTGCGTCTCCATACTTTACCCTTTTGCAGCTCCTCTGAGTCTCCGTGTGCCCCTCTCTTTCCTTCTAGTTGTAAAATTTCCACTCCGCCAGCTTTCCCGTGGTTCTAGATGATGTCTGTTCTGTCTTTTAGCTGTAATTTAGAAATTGTTGTGCAAGGCAGCAGTGTAGGTATTCACCTATGTCGCCCTCTTGGTTTCTCCTCAACATTTTGATTTTTATACTAAAGGCCAGTGCACAAAATTTTGAATTTTATACTAGAGGCCAGTGCACAGTGTTCCCTCAGCCCAGCTTGAAACCCTCTCCAATCTGGGACCCTTTGGGGGATGTCTGACTGTCGGTTTTGGCCCAATCTCAAGGATCAGACATTGCTCTCACAATCCTGAACTGCTGGATCTTAACTGCACACCTACCTGCCTGCCTGCCTGCCTGATTGCCCCTAACTAGCCCCTCTGCCAGCCTGATCATCTCTAACTGCCTCTGCCTGCGAACCTGATTTCCCCTAATTGCCCCCCTGCTGGCCTGGCCGCCCCCAACTGTCCCCCGCTAGCCTGGTTGCCCCTCACTGCTCCCCTATGCCGTCCTGGTCACCCCTCACTGCTCCTCCTGCCGGCCTGGTCGCCCCTCGAAGTCTGCTGGTCAGTCGTTTGGTTATCTCTCGCTAACTGCCCTGCTGGCCTGGTTGCCCCACGCACTCTGCTGTTCGATTGTTACTGTGCGGGCATCGTGACCAATTTGCATATTACCCTTTTATTAGTATAGACAGTTCTTTACTATTTGCTTTATTTACAGTAAGCTTGTATGACCTTTATAACTAAAACAAAAAAACAAAAACAAAAAATGTGTGGAAGCATTTACAAATTGGTGAGACAGAAAAAAATATGTGTTTGTGTTTAGCACATCTAACACACACACATATACATACGCACACAGTATATACTCCATCACTGTGACGTTCTATTCAGTGTGAACCAAGAAAAAAGTGTAAGATGGACATATAAAGCCAGATGAAGTGGCCAGAGAGGCAGCTGAGGAGAGAATGGAAGGAACCAGGGTTCAAGCTCTAAAGACCTGGATTCTTACACAAAAAGCTTCCTGTTAGGATTGTTGTTTGTTGCCCTGTAACTTCTGACAAATACAATCAGACACTATTAGAAGATTAAACAATTCTGTAGACCAGATAGCCTAGAGATGAGCAATCTTTTATAGCAGGGCAAAGTTTAGAAGCTCCAGATTTTTTTGATAGAACATTCCAAATTAAAATGGGTTTATTTAGTAAGTAATATAAGAAAAAAAATATATATATATATATTCATATAGATCAAATAATTTTTTGGTAAAAAATGTTTATGAAAATGTTGATGTTGATTTTGAATCTTTATAAAACATTAACATATAGGCTTATTTTGAAACCTTCTCATCTTTGGTGTCTTACATTTACATAAAGCTTTGCTTCATTGAAAAGTGCATGCCTATTTATATTTTTCATTTTGTCCTTAAAACCACCTCTCTGGGCACATGTTTATCATCATTTGAGACCTCCTAACCTCATATGTGCTTTGTGACTCCAATTAAATGACTATGTCCCTGCCTCATTTTCCTTGTCCAGTCAGCCTAGATCAGTGGTCAGCAAAATGCGGCTCATGAGCCATATATGTAGCTCATGAACCACGGTTTGCCACTCTGTTGACTGAGTTTGCTGACCACTGGGATTGGGGCTTAATCACAAGGAACAACAACAGCCTGTAATTATTGGAATAGAGTCTAGGTCAGTGGTCAGCAAACTCATTAGTCAACAGAGCCGCAGTTTGCCAATCACTGGCCTAGATACATATGCAGGGGTTATTGCACATGCTGGGTATTTTTAGTAACACTAGCCACTGCAATAATGATCACTATCCTTTACTGACTACATGTTAGGCAGTATTAAAAAAAAATACCAGGCTCTAGGTTCAGAGATGCTGCCCTTTCACCTGGACTAAGAATGTGCCAGGACTGCCACTGGAAGGGTGGCACAGCATTCCTTCTCTCCAAATTTAGACAGGAGTTGAAAGAAAACATCTACTCATGCTGAGATAATCCGGTTCATGGGGTTTGCAATACCCCCCAAACCATCCTTCCTCGGAGGACAAAGACATTTTGATGGATAAAGCCTCATCCTTGATTCATGCTCATTCAATTCTGTGCTGAGTACTTTTTGAACCAATCACTTTCAGGTTCTTTTCACTGGCAAGGGTCAGGGATAAAGATAATACTTTCTGTGCTGTGAATTAAAATGCCTAAACAAATGAACAAATGAAAACCAAATAACAGTCTACATTAGAATCCTTGTTTGTGTATGATACAGAGCATTTGGTAAATCCAACCTACTGTTTTTTCAGCTGTGGTAGAACAAATTCAATCAAAGAAATGACTGAGTAGGACTAGTTGATATATTATGTAGGATTTGAAAAGATAAAAAATATACAAGTTTATAATGCAAACTGGCACCCATTTTTGGAAAATCAATTGTTACAGAAACTACTGGTGAACTGTTCTTTAGAAAGCCATATTCATTCCCATCTTCTGCTACATGTATTTTCTAATTAAATATTATTGTCAATGCAACTGAAGCATGTAACATTTTGTCTTCTAATGACTGTTCCTGAGTCAAACTCCCCAGTTTCCTCTTATGCCTTCTTTTCAAGAATATGTGAAGGTCTTTCTAAAACAGTTTCATCTCTCATCAAGTATTACAGAACATCATCTCCTAAAGCTCTTTTAAAAATGATCTGGTTTCCTCCATTTCCCCTATTACCACAAGTCAAAGCCACCAAAAGCTCATGTCTGGACCACTGGGTCAGCCTCCTAATGGTTCTTCCTAAACTCCTTCTCACCCAAATTCAATGAACTCATGCTCCTACAGTAAACAGAATGGTCTCTGAAACATGCAAACTGATCCTGCTACTTTCCTACTTAAAACCTCCAATGGCTTCCACTGTCTTTAACTTCACCTCATAGATCTTATCTGATCATGTTCTGCCAACCAGCTGCCTCACTCATGATTCTCCAGCCACCAAAGAGATATTGGCCAAGACCTATCCTTTTTCAGGTCTTAGTTCATGTTATTGCATAAGTCCTCACCCAAGCCCCACATCTTCCATGTAGACTTCCTGCCCAACCAGCACCTACTCAACAGGTCTCCCCTGATGCTCTCTCAGCTCTCTAGACGCCTTCTTCAAGCACTTACCACAGATGTAACTAAAATGAGGTGTATGAATGATGTAGTGTATGTCTGTCATTATTACTTGAAGATCCTTGAAAGCAGGATCATAACTTGTTCTTCATTCATCCACATAGCCTAGTTTAGTTCCCAGTATACAGAGGTACTGAGTAAGTATTTGTGAATAAATGCTACTCTTGCCCTGTGATCTTCTAGAATAGAGGTTGGCAAACTTCTTCTGTAAGAGGTCAGATAATCAATATTTTAGGCTTTGTAGGCCATGTGGTCTCTGCTGAAACCTACTCAATTCTGCCACTGGGGCTTGAAAGTAGCCACAGAAAACATAAAAACATATGGGTGTACACGTATTCCAACAAAACTTTACTTACAAAAAGAAGTGGAGGCTGGATTGGCATTAGGACTATAGTATGCTGACCCCTGTCCTGGAACCGTCTTCAACCATTCTACCACAAAAATCTTAACTCCTTTCCCAATTTTTACCTTCATGAAGAATAGTTTCATTTTACATAAATAAAATTATAAAAGGAAAATACCAACCTCTTCCAGATGTTTGGTCTTTTGCAAAATCTGCTTGTTCAAGGAAATGACTTTCCGATGATGAAGTTGGGAGGTTCCTATTTTTTCTGGACTTCCTTCAGCTGATAGCTCAGACTGCTGTGGCAAACAGGGAGGGCAAATCCAGAAGATTTAATTAGTCCACTTGAGTTCATGTAAGACTGCTCCATCCCTGTTCAGTCTGGGCATAGCACCCGTGCAAACCCCAGGTCCAGAGAACAAGACTGGCACAATGATTCATATCTATCAATGGGATCTGCATCCTTGGAAGAAGGAATGGCATGGGCAGAAGCACAGGAATATGTAACAGTGGTCTGCTGATAGCATATATCAATGGGGCATAATCAAAGGATCTTAGAGGAATAGCATCACCAAATTAACATCTTTAGAATACAATTTTGGAATTGTCAAGAATGATGAATTGATTCATTTTCATAAAGTATTATAAGCATACTAGAGGCCCAGTGTACAAAATTCGTGCACTGGTAGGGTCCCTAGTGGCTGCTGGCTGCCAGCTGGTACTCCCTCCCTTCCCCTGGCCGCCAGCCAGCCTGGCCCCCTGGTAGAACTCTTGGACAACCTCCCAGTTGAGGGGACAATTTGCATACTACACTTTTATTAAAGAGGATGGTTAAAAAAGTATAACCAGTCAGAAACACTTATAATAAAAAGCAATATTCTACCAACTTATTTCTCCCCGACCCATGGGCACTTTTAATAATTTCTTATTTCTCTTTTTCTGGTATTCACAGAGCATAGATTTGAGAGAGATAAAAGTTGGTGATAGACATCAGTAGGAAATTCCAGAAATTATGTAGAGAAGGGATGAAGAAGAAAGGTTGGACAGACATAGAGATTGTCATAAGGGAGAGATTTCTGGGTCAGGTGAGGTAAATGTAGGAACATTACTGAGAAATCACAAAAACAAAGAAGCAGCCTGGTGTAGATTCTGAATACAAATACATACCTCAAGATACCAAAGAGAAGCCCCTCAAAAAGAAACAAAAAAGCTGACCTTGTTGCAATAGGTATATTTAGAATACTTGTTGGATGATCATAGATAACTTTATTAAACAGTAAATGTCCCTTTAAACCACATTTTCTTTTTTATGGAAGCATCCCAATTCAAAGGCAACAAAACAATTTGGGTATTTGATTTTTAAGAGTGATCATAATGGGGGAGATCCAAGATGGCGGCATAGGTAAACACCTACACTGCTGCCTCGCACAACAATTTCAAAACTACAATTAAAAGACAGAACGGACATCATCCAAAACCACAGGAAAGCTGGCTGAGTGGAAATTCTACAACTAGAAGGAAAGAGAGGGGCTCACAGAGACCCAGAGGAGCTGCAAAAAGCTGAAGTACGAAGACGTGCGAGGAGAGAGTGGGTACCAGAGAACCTGGCTAGATTTCTCTGGTGGGAGGGAAACGGAGACTCCCAACTGCATTGAACCCCTTATCCTACGACACTAAACCCCAGATCAACCCGAAACTCATATGGGGGGAGAGTCTGGACTGTGAAAAGGGAGAAGTGCACAGAAATTTAGGGGAGTTGCAAAAGATCAGAAGTCTGGTGGTGCGCATGCAGAGGTCCAACTGCTGATTGTGCCACTGCCTTTCATGAGTGGGCGGGAGACAGACCCTCCCAATTGTGCCATTTGTAACTCCACTAAACCCTGGTTTCAGGCGAAACCCTGGGAACCCAGAATCATACGGTCCCGGAGTGCAGGAGAGCCTGAGGGACAGCAATCTAAAGGCACAGCGAGGGTGTGCACGCACACAGGGACCACTCCAGCGATTACCCAGTCGTGTGAGACTCAGGGGCCTTGGAGGGCAGGGCCAACTGGAAGGCAAGTCGGTCCCTTAAGCCCTGAGACTCCACCCATCCCAAGCTCAACAGAGAGGCTTTTACGGTTTTGCAAGTCTGTTATCATAAGGCTGAATCCAACACAGAAGTTCTCCCAGCATAATGAAAATGTCGAGACAAGGGAAGGGATCACAAACAAAAGAAATGGAGGAAAAGAAATGACTGGATATAGAGTTCAAAACCATGGTCATAAGGTTTTTCAAGAATTGCCTAGAAAAGATGGATAAATTTAGTGAGTCCTAAGAGGAGATGAAAAAGATCCAACTAGAGATGGAAAAGGACCAACTAGAATTTAAACATACACTGACTGAAATAAAAAATATTATTCAGAGACCTAACAGCAGACTAGAGGAACGCAAGAATCAAGTAACAAATTTGAAATATAAAGAAGCAGAAAACACTCAACTGGAAAAGCAAGAAGAGAAAAGAATCCAAAGATGTGAAGATAATATAAGGAGCTTCTGGGACAACTTCAAGCATGCCAACATCAGAATTATGGGGGTGCCAGAGGAAGAGAGAGAGCAAGATTCTGAAAACCTACTTGAAGAAATAATGACTGAAAACTTCCCACATCTGGTGAAAGAAATATAGACTTACAAGTCCAGGAAGCACACAGAACCCCATATAAAAGGAATCCAGAGGACCACACCAAGACACAATCATAATTAAAATACCAAGAGCAAAAGACAAAGAGAGAATATTAAAAGCAGCAAGAGAAAAACAGTTCATTATCTACAAGGGAGCACCAATTCAATTGTCAGCTGATTTCTCAACAGAAACTATGCAGGCCAGACGGGAGTGGCAAGAAATATTCAACGTGATGAATAGCAAGAACCTACAACCAAGAATACTCTATCCAGCAAAGCTATCATTCAGAATTGAAGGGCAAATAAAGAGCTTCACAGATAAGAAAAAGCTAAAGGAGTTCATCAACTCCAAACCAGTATTATATGAAATGCTGAAAGGTACTCTTTAAAAAGAGGAAGAAGAAAAAGGTAAAAGATAAAAAATTATGAACAAATACATATCTATAAACAAGTGAATCTAAAAATTAAGTGAATTAAAAACTGGATCAACAGAATAAACTGGTGAATATAATAGAATCAGGAGCACAGAAAGGGAGTGGACTGATAATTCTCAGGGGTAAAGGTGTGAGGGGTGCACAGGGAGAGACTGGAAAAAAATGATACACCTATGGATGAGGTCAATGGGAGGGAGGTAAGGGTAGAGGGAAGGGTGGGAGCCGGGTGGAGGGGAGTTATGGAGGGGAAAAAAGAGAAACAAATGTAATAATCTGAATAATAAAGATTTAATTATTAAAAAAACAAACAAGCAAAAAACAAACAAACAAACAAAAGAGTGATCATAAGCTTGAAAGTCTGGAAGGCTTACCCATGGGGAAAAGAGATGGGAAAGTGAGGAGAAGGAGAAATTAAATGTCATAGTTATCATTTATTTTGGCTAAGGACTTCCCTGAATTATTCAGCATTATTAACAGATGATGTTTGTTTTTTTTTTGGGTTTTGTTTTCTGCTTCTTAACAACTCTGGAGGTAGGAAACAATCAGCAGGATATGATTGCATAAAATAGTAAGAAACATCATTTTCTATTTTGTGGGCAGGCCATAAAAGAAGCATTTGGTTTTGTAATATATCTAGCCTTGAAACCTGGGATTTTGAAAAATGTCAAGTAACATATTCCAGCTTATTTGGATTTATTGGAATTGGAGTTACCTTTTAAAGATGCAATTGGGCACAAGATATCCACAAACTGGAGTGTGGGGAAGAAGAATTGTTTCTCAAAATCATTTGAGTACAAAAAAATAAAGAGGGGGGTGGGGTAAGAGGAAAAACTAACCCGTCTCAATTTTCAAATCATTTGTCAGAAACAGAATTATAATTAATAATTATATCTGCTCTACTGTGACTGCATCACCCTAAACTGTGTGTTATATACTTAGGTGCTTTTCTCTTATAGATAATAATTTCAGATTTGGGTTTTAACACCCAATTAGATTCCTTGACCTTGATTTCTAAAGTTTCACTGGAATATTCTCAAGGCATTTTACCTTACTAGTAGAATTACATAAGCCTTCTATCTCATGATTTGAAATAGAATTAATTCCCCATTCACAGGAACTACCCCATATGGTATGTCTCTCTGTTTGCTTTTCTGATCCTCTTGAGTACCCTGATCTTCTCCAGCTGCCTGCCTGGCTTTGGAGAAGACCAAGCTGTGGGCAGACAGGCTCTGGGGGATCAGTTCATGTAAGAGACAACTCCTGTCTGCAAAGGTGAGCACACATTCATTCACCAGTATTCTGCATTTGGGCTTGGGCTACATGATGTCTTCAACTCTGCCCATTAACTGCTTTTATGGCTTAGGTTCCAAGAGAATGGAAACTGCATTTCCCACCAGGTTCCACACCATCTTATCAAGTATACCTGGTATACACACAGCTTTGTTTTAACCCATTAACGGCCATGTAACCAAAACGGAAACCATTGCCATTTCTTCCAGATGCACTGGAATATTTATGAATTTTAAGTCACCATAATTTTCTTTACAAACCCAGAGATGTCACTGACAAGTCTGATTTTAAAATTGGGTGACCAGAGTTGATATGCAAAGTTTGCAGCTATAGACGCTTATGGTGTACAAAGAGTTAAAACTATGACCGTTGACTTCACATCCAAGAAGTCTTCATGGAGAAAAAAACCAATAGCTATCTTTACATCTGGAAAGATTTCCAGGCTGGTCTATCTATCCTTTTCTATCTCTGGCTAGCTATTTTCTTTTTTTAAAAAAAAATTAAATCTTTATTATTCAGATTATTACATGTGTTTCCCTTTTTTCCCCCTCCATATTTCCCCTCCACCTGGCTCCCACACCTCCCTCTACCCATACCTCCCCCGCATTGATCTCATCCATAGGTGTATGATTTTTGTCCAGTCTCTTCCTGCACCCCCCTCACTCCTTTCCCCGAGAATTATCAGTCCACTCCCTTTCTGTGCTCCTGATTCTATTATATTCACCAGTTTATTCTGTTGATCAGATTTTTAACTCACTTAATTTTTAGATTCACTTATTGATAGGTATGTATTTGTTGTTCATAATTTTTTATCTTTTACCTTTTTCTTCTTCCTCTTCTTAAAGAGTACCTCTCAGCATTTCATATAATACTGGTTTGGTGTTGATGAACTCTTTTAGCTTTTTCTTATCTGTGAAGCTCTTTATTTGCCCTTCAATTCTGAATGATAGCTTTGCTGGATAGAGTATTCTTGCTATTCATCACATTGAATATTTCTTGCCACTCCCATCTGGCGTGCATAGTTTCTGTTGAGAAAGCAGGTGACAATTGAATGGGTGCTCCCTTGTAGGTAATTAACTATTTTTCTGCTTTTAATATTCTCTGTCTTTTGCTCTTGGTATTTTAATTATGATGTGTCTTGGTGTGGTCCTCTTTGGATTCCTTTTATATGGGGTTCTGTGTGCTTCCTGGACTTGTAAGTCTATTTCTTTCACCAGATGTGGGAAGTTTTCAGTCATTATTTCTTCAAGTAGGTTTTCAGTATCTTGCTCTCTCTCTTCTTCTGGCACCCCCACAATTCTGATGTTGGTATGCTTGAAGCTGTCCCAGAGGCTCCTTACATTATCTTCACATCTTTGGATTCTTTTTTCTTCTTGCTTTTCCAGTTGAGTGTTTTCTGCTTCTTTATATTTCAAGTTTTTGACTTGATTCTTGCGTTCCTCTAGTCTGCTGTTAGGTCTCTGTATAATATTTTTTATTTCAATCAGTGTATGTTTAATTTCTTGTTGGTCCTTTTTCATCTCTAGTTGGTCCCTTTTCATCTCCTCTTGGGTCTCGCTAAATTTATCCATCTTTTCTAGGCAATTCTTGAAAAACCTTATAAGCATGGTTTTGAACTCTATATCCAGTCATTTGTTTTCCTCCATTTCTTTTGTTTGTGATCTCTTCCTTTGTCTCTGCATTTTCACTATGCTGGGAGAACTTCTGTGTTGGATTCAGCCTTAGGATACAAGACTTGCAAAACTGCAAAAGTCTCTCTGTTGAGCTTGGGATGGGTGGAGTCTCAGGGCTTAACGGACTGCCTTGCTTTCCAGTTGGCCCTGCCCTCCACGACCCCAAGGTCTCACGTGACTCTGTGTAATTTTTGGAGTCGTCGCTGTGCCCACGTACAGTGCCTCTAGACCGTTGCCTTTCTGTCTCCCCTGCACTCCGGGACCATGTGAATCTGGGTCCCCAGGGTTTCGCCTGAAACTGGGGTTTAGTGGAGTTAGAAGTGGTGCAGTTGAAAGGCTCTGTCTCTCGCCCACTTGTGAAAGCCAGCGGCACAATCAGCAGTCAGTCTTCTGTGTACAGTTCTGTGAGCACCACCAGACTTCTGCCCTTTCTCGGCTCCCCTATATTTCCATGCACTTCTCCCTTTTCACAGTTTAAACTACCCCCATATGAGTTTCGGCTGGACCTGGGGTTCAGTGCTGTAGGATAAGGGGTTCCATGCAGTTGGAAGTCTCCGTTTCCCTCCCTCCAGAGAAAGCCAGCCAGGTACTCGCACACCCACTCTTTCCAGGTTTGCGGCTTCATACCTCAGCTTTTTGCAGCTCCTCTGGGTTTCCGTGAGTCCCTCTCTTTCCTTCTAGTTGTAGAATTTCCACTCAGCCAGCTTTCCTGTGGTTCTGGATGATGTCCGTTCTGTCTTTTAGTTGTAGTTTTGAAATCGTTGTGTGAGGCAGCAGGGTAGGTGTTTACCTATGCCGCCATCTTGGATTCCTCCATGAGATAGCTAGCTATTTTCTTTTCTTCCACCCTTATTTTCCCTCTTTCTCCATTCCTCCATCCCTTCCTTCGCTCTTTGTCTCTCTGTTTCTGTTTCTCTCTCATGATTTTACAGTGAAATTTTCATGACATATCATTGCTTTGATTTTAATATGTAATGTATTTTTTTATTGTCATTTGTAAATGAATTAATACATAAGCTATTGGGATCTCAGTAATTTTTAAAAGTTCTATAGGATTCTATAACAAAATTTTGAGGATTACTACTTTAATCTAAGGGGCCTGATGCACTCAGGAGTTATGTATTGGTCCCAATCATTGGAGTGGGCCCACCATCATTTATACAACATTCAGAGGAGAAAATTATTTGATTCTACTTTTACTAGACATGTGATTCAAAGAACCATTCAGAGAGAAAATACTTGTAGTGCACAGAAAGACTTGAAGTCTCTGTACAAATGTACTATTATATCTGTGGAATGATAATATACTAGTGGCTTGGAGCAAATGAGGATTAATTAGGGAAAATATTTTAATATTGCTATTTGTCCTTTCTCTATAATACAAGTGTCAGAGATGAAAGAAAATTAGTAAAATGGATATAAAAATCTTCCTGCTGTCAGAGTATGGAGTGCACCATGGGATCCAGAGTCAAGTCCCGCTCACCTACGTGGGCCTCAAAATTGTGCAAGACCCAGACCCAGCTTTCCTGCCTGTCCCCCCTCCCCCAATTGGGCTAGATCGAAACCCAGCTGGTCCCACCCTTGTCAAGCCCCGCCGGGTAAAGGGCATAGCCTCAGGATCCCTGGCCCAGTGCTAGGGAGGGGAGGGGCCTGAGGGCCCCGAGCCTGGGCCAAGGTGGGGTGTGTGCTTTGAAGTTCCCCATCAAGCCCTGCCAGGTGGGAGATGTGGCCTGATGTCCCTCATCAAGCCCTGCTGGGCAGGCGGGGGGTGGGGGAGCGCAGCCTCAGGTCGTCTGTCAAGCCCCATTGAGCGGCAGGCATGGCCTGAGGTCCCCTGTCAAGCCCTTCTGGGTGGGGGGTCCCCCTGGACTGGTACCAGGGCAAGGGGAGCGGCCTGAGGGCCCCCGTCAGGTCCTTGCTGATTGTTTGTTAAGGCCTGTTACAGGAACTCGGCATGTGCTGTGGGTGTAGCCATCTTGTGTTACAGATGTGGGTGTTGCCATCTTTGCGGCAGAGTGAGGGTCAATTTGCATATTTTCTCTTTATTATATAGGATGTTCTTAGCAAACACAGGCTTTCAAAATCCTTTCTCTTATTGCTCGGTAGTAAAATTCTCATTGCTCTGTGGAGTTCCTTAAATTTGCATCTGCAAAGCTTTAATGTACACTAATATCAGGAAAGTAAGTACCATTTAAATATTTGACATTGCTCAAGCCCAATTAAAATGAATGATGTGCAATGAACAAGTCTACAGTACATAGCATTTGCTTTTGAGTCTAGAGATGGTGTTATGCAGCCCTAGCTGGTTTGGCTCAGTGGATAGAGCATTGGCCTGAGGGTCTAAGGGTCTCAGGTTCAATTCTGGTCAAGGGCATGTACTGCAGTTGTAGGCTCCTTCCCAGCCTGAACCCTGGTCAGGGGGTATGCAAGAGGTAACCAATGGATGTCTCTCTCTCTCAGACTGATGTTTTTCTCTGTCTTTCCCTCTCTTTTCCACTCTACTCTAAAAATCAATGGAAAAATATCCTCAGGTGAGGATAAAAAAAAAATTAGAGATGGTGCTATACAAACTGCTTTGTTTAATGGGAAATTATTTTTGCACAGAAAAGTCATTTATTCCAGAGCTAAACTGAGTTTAGCTCTTAATCTAGTCAGGGAAAAGCTGATTGCTCTATTTTTCAAACATACCTTTAATTAAGCAATCTAAGTTTTTCATTTCTTTCAATAATCTCTACACAACCAGAAGCATCAGACTGATGAAGGCAGAAGCATGTTTTTAAAATAGTATGTCTCATCTGACATTCTGTTTACTGAGAATCCACTGGGAAGAACAATGAACATGACCAAGTTAGATCCTGAAAGATGATATAAAATTGTCCACGTGGAGAATAGGAAAGGGGGTTTTTCAATAATTCCTTGACAGAAAAAAATTTAAGTCCTGGGGCATCTTAACTGATTTCTACTTGAAAAGTACAACATCTCTCAAAAAATACCAGCCATGTACAAATATTTCATTTGTGTTTACACTGGAGTGAGGGCTATAGAACCAATCTAATTTTGTTCAACAATTTTAGATTAAGAACGTGCTTTCAAAACTATAAAACGGATTAGATGACTTCTAGTGCAGATTCAATGTTTTCTAATAACTGACATATATTTACAACTTTTATTCGAGTGGAATCAGATATAAATGTCATTCAATAATATTAGCCCAGGTCAAAAGAATAAATTTCTCAGAGAAACAAAAAGTGATTACTTTAGCTAAAACTACATATTTTGATAATGAAAGAGACCTAAAAGGTGATTTATATAACAACCTTCTTTTTAATACAGGAATCTCTCCTATGTCGCCCCCCCCCCCCTCCTAAAAATATGGTTAGCAAGCTGTCAATAATAAAGATCCCTATTGCAGGAGAGTTCCCAAAGTTCTCTACTAAACAGATGAACTTCAGTTTCTGACACCTTGATGAATCTTCCTATTAAAAACAAGTTAATACAAAATATTTTTAATCTTTTAAAAAATCTAAAGCTAGCCAGAATGTATGAAATCCTGAATGGCCAGAAAACTAGTGAAAGTGGAAATATAGGAAGGTATGTATACCCACTGAAATTGGCTTTTTTCTTGAGTGTATTTGCCAAAATCAGGTGATCTCAACATGCTATGTATAAACTTTGACACAGGAGTACAAAGGAAAATATCTTCATTGAGATTTTGTAACAACAGATTGGCCCACATTTGAAATGATCTGCAATCTAATGGGATGGTCCAAAAACCCACAAGTCAATACTGTAAGCATAAGCTTAGACTGGGTGTCCCTACGTGTTTGTCAAAAACAAAAGCAAATCTGCTATAAAAGAACAAAGCTTCAACTCTAAGCCTCAAAGAATTTCCAAGGAATATGAATTCATTGTCAAAAATCAAAACACTACACAAAGTCAAAGAATCATGAGCAAGAGCTAGCAGAAACACAATAAAATCAGATGTATAAAGACTCAAACAAGTACTCACCCATCCCTCCCTGAAGCAATGGAGATTAAATGTAATCACTCTTTCACAGTTCAGTTCATCTCATCTAGAAGCATCTACAGGTCTCTCCTTTCTCCTTTTTATAACAAGATTAGAGGCACTGGGGATTGGGCCTAAGCCAGCAATCAGACATCCTTTTCATAATCAGGGGCTTTCGCAGTCTGGGGTTCTTGCAGTCCAGGATGCCTTGCTTCTTATCATTGCAGAGGCTCTCACCACCGCCGCTGCACTCACCAGCCATGAGCCCAGCTTCTGGTTGAGTGGCGCTCCCTCTGTGGCAGTGCACTGACCACCATGGGGTAGCTCCTGTGTTGAGCGTTTGCCCCATGGTGGTGAGTGCACATCATAGCGGCATCTGTCTCATGGTGGTCAGTGCATATTATACTTTTATTAGCATAGATGTCAGTATCCTTTGCCATCTTGGCTGTTATCCTCTGCAAATACCCTAGCTCATAAGTGACCTTTCTAAGTACTCCAGAGAACTGCAGACAGAATGGGATCATCCATCCACTTTCCCTGATCTACACTCTGCTTCCATTAATAAAACTGGATACATAAATATTCCTAAGATTCTTGACTCCCCCTAATGCACTCCCATACATTTCAAATCCACATTCATGCAACATTGCTAAACCTAAGGCACAGCTCTGGGTCCCCAGGTAAGAACAGAGCATTCCTGCCAGAATGCACTTAACATTTAGGAAATGTGAAAAAAATCCAAAACTTCTCACTTTCATTTCTAGGAATGCTATCAAGTTACATGGTATCCTCATCAAATTCTGAATTTATATGGCTATATTTTTCTGAAACTAAATAAAATAGTTCACATTTTCCTTCTTTAAACAATAAATTTATTGGTTTGGGCTCATAATTTCAATCTAAGATAATACATATTTTTTTCATAGCAATTTTTTTAAATAATACATTTTTGTTGATTTCAGAAAGGAAGAAACATCAGTGTGAGAATCATTGATTGGCTGCCTCTTACACAGCCCCTACTGGGGATTGAGCCCGCAACCCAGACAGTACCCTTGACGGGAATCGAACCTGGGGCCCTTCAAGTCCACAGGCCAACACTCTATCCACTAAGCCAAATCATCTAGGGCCTGAGATATTTTTGAATATTGATTCTATTCTCCAGTGTATTAGCCACCTTTTTTTCCCCCAGCTTTAAATGATTATCAAATCTAATAACTAAATCCTATGTCTTTATCCAAATTGATAAGACCCTAAAAGGTATAGGCTGTGCTATAAAGCTTGAGACAATTCCATCAGGTTGACAATTCATTAGGAATACCATTCTCCTTGCTGTTAGTTACAGTGTATTTCATTGGTCACTCAGAATTTAGGAAATTTTTAAGAAGTTTGTTAATGCAAACACATTTAGCATGATTCTCTCCAGATTTGCTGGGTTCCTTAATCTTTAAATTCTGATTATAGTTTTAAATATCTCTCCCTAGCTTCCTTGGTTTAGTTCAACTAACTTTTACTCAGAACCGATTATGTGTGAGGCCCAGTGGTAAGCAATGTGAATATGAAAAGAGACAGACCTTCCCCCTTCACAGTCTAGTCAGGAAAAACTGATTCATCCTATGACGCATGCTGACCACCAGGGTGCAGACACTCAAGGTAGGAGCTGCCCTCTGGTGGTCAGTGTGCTCAGCCAGAAGCTGGGCTCACAGCGGTAGCCTCTCCTGCCTCTGCGGCAGCACTACAGAGCAGCCAACAGGCAGACGGACATCACCCCAGAGCTCCCAGACTGGGAAAAGGCACAGTCTGGGCTGAGGGACATCCCCTCCCCACGCCGAGTGCCCAAATTTCATGCACTGGGCCTCTAATTTATAAATAAAGGGGCTGTATCCTCTACCTTCTTTCTCTCCACGCCTAAACTGTGCCACAGAGAGAGCATTTTGAAAGCTCTTCTTTTTCCTTCTTCTCCCTTCCTTCAACAAATGTTTCTAATCTACAATGATCCCAGTCCTTGTTGACAACCTGGGAGACAGGCAAAGACAAATGAAATGGTGCATTGTTAACAGTACTGTGAAGGAGACAACAAGGAGCTGATCCACACATTAAGAGGAGCCTATCTTAAGAAGGGAAGTCACTTTTCATGGCTATTGGGCGAGTCAACATAGTCTTCTAGTCATCCATTAGCCTCTACAGAACACTGCTTATAGGTTAGGCAACAGAGATGAAAGATGAACTTCTGGCCCTCTAGAAGTATATGGACTTAGGATATGACTTGTGTAACCCTGTGGCCTATGTAAAGAAACACAGTCTAGCTGAAACCGGTTTGGCTCAGTGGATAGAGCATCGGTCTGAGACTGAAAGGTCCCAGGTTCGATTCTGATCAAGAGCATGTACCTTGGTTGCGGGCACATTTCCAGTAGAGGGCGTGCAAGAGGCAGCTGATCGATGTCTCTCTCTCATCGATGTTTCTAACTCTCAATCCCTCTCTCTTCCTCTCTGTAAAAAAATCAATAAAAAAAAAAAAAAGAATCAGAGTCTAGAAGGAAGGGGCAAAAATCCACTCTTGCTCTCACCCTTCTGATCCCAACCTGGGTTTTTCCATCCGGGGCCAGAGTAGAAGGTTCTGAAAAGGCCAACTCCTCCTTTTCCCCATTCTGCTTCCCCCACTCCATATACCAGTCCTGCTAGAAAATGATAAAATGATCTTTGTAGTCAGATGATAGGATTAGAAATATTCACATTAAGCTTATTAGAAACTATCCTGGTTTTAGTTCAGGCCTGATTCTTTAATTAAATAGCCAAGCTTCCCATGACCTTCTGGTCCAGGCTAGGTCACTGGAGGATGGTTATCTTTACTCAGTCCCTACACCCTCTTACAGTATTCTCTTCCATTTTACTTCAAGTGGGCACAATTTTAAAAAGTCATCTATTCTACCTAATTATTAATAGGAAAAAAGTTCAATATCAACTATACCAAACATTTTCTTTGGGCACATACTGACATTTCAATTAACACACACCAAGTAGCAAGTGATGTCTACTTAGATCACACAAATGATATTATCCTGTAATTTATCTCCTTACAAGCTGACTGACTTCTAAATGGGAGCTCCTCAGGACAGCATGCATTTCTTACAACTCTATCCCTGCCCCTACACTTGACACTGCCTGTCACAAAGCATACTCAATAGATGTTTGCTGAAAGAAGAAATCATCCCATCTAGAGGACCAATTCTGCCAGTTCTTTGGCAGAAAAGAAATCAAGCTGGGGCCTGTACCGAGTGGCTCAATTGGTTGGAGCATTGTCCCATACATCATGGCTACTGAGTGAGTCGTTGCAGGTTCGTTTCCCGGTCAGGGCACTTACCTAGATTTTGTGTTTGATCCCCAACCGAGGCACATACAGAAGCTGACCTATCAATATTCCTCTTTCATCCATCTCCATCTCTCTCTCTCTTTCTCTCTCTCACCCTTTCTCTAAAAACAAAACAAAACAACAACAGCATATTCTCAGGTGAGGAAAAAAAAAAAAGACATCAAGCTGAAGATTTAAAATACCCCCAAATTGCCGAAACCGGTTTGGCTCAGTGGACAGAGCGTCAGCCTGCGGACTGAAAGGTCCCAGGTTCGATTCCGGTCAAGGGCATGTATCTTGGTTGCGGGCACATCCCCAGTAGGGGGCGTGCAGGAGGTGGCTGATCGATGTCTCTCTCTCATTGATGTTTCTAACTCTCTATCCCTCTACCTTCCTTCTGTAAAAAATCAATAAAATATATTAAATAAATAAATAAATAAATAAAATACCCCCAAATTACACTCTCTTTTTAAATGTTTGAGAAGTCTTCATAACGCTAATTTAAAAAATTAAAACCAGGATAGAGAAGAGAAAACAACAACAACCCAACAATAAGGCAACTACCTTAAAAAGGCAGATGACAGTTTTCAGACTTCAGTGGATGCCTGAAACCATGGATAGTACCAAATCCTATATACATACATATATTTTAAATGCATAAATTAGGCACAGTAAGAGGTTAACAATAATAACTAATAGTAAAAAATATAACTATACTGTTATAATACTGTTTCAGGTAACTGAAACTATGGAAAGAGAAACCTTATAAAATAGATTCTTTTGGGTCAGTTTCATCCAATTTGGTTAGCCAAATCTCCTGAGGACTTACTATGAACAAGGCTTATGGGGGTGCTAGCCATCATGAGTGTCCAGAATCCTTTGGTTTCACAATAGCAACCCCTTCCTTTGGGGAACCATCACCTTACACTCTCTTTCATTTTACAGGAGTTGCCAATCGGCAGGCTGGTCACCTGGTCCCAACAAAATATGTGACCTAAGCCATGTCATACACAGGAAGAGTCCTTACATAGGATTTTATACACAGATTGCCAAGTGGGTGCCTTAAGACTGAAACAGTCTGTGGTGAGACCTCCAAGGTGCTAACAGAAAGTGAAGCAAGAGCAAAGAGATATGACAAGGCTGTTGGAGCATCCATGCTACTTCTAGTAATGAGAGCTGATATAGGATCCCTTTTGCTTATACCGCCACTCATGGAAGAGTTTCTATAAAGTATACTGTCCAGGTCAGTGAATGACAGACCTTAGGCTGTTTTTTTTCTGCTGGCTGCGTCATAAAGTATAATAAAAATCATCATAGGTGACAAAATCTACTCTAATTGAATGTGTTGTCTGCATTCTCCAGAGACTTTCTTTCCTTTCTGCTTTTATATGCACACTAGTGACCCAGTGCACAAAATTTGTGCACATTAAAAGGGGATTAATTAGAGGAAATAATATTGCTATTTGCCCTTTCTCTATAATAGAAGTGTCAGAGATGAAAGGAAATTAGTAAAATGTATATGAAAACCTTCCTCCTGTCAGAATCTGGGGCTTACCACGGGATCCAGAGTCAAGTCCCCACCCACCCACATGAACCTCAAAATTGTGTAAGACCCAGACCTGGCTGGAGGCCCCTTCCCCCATTGGGCTATATCCAGACCAGGCCAGTCCTACCCTTGCCAGGCAGGGGGCATAGCCTCAGGTCCCCTGGCCTGGTGCCAGGATGGGGGGCATGGCCTGAGGTTCCTTGTCAAGCACAGCGAGGCAAGGGGCGCAGCCTCAGGTCCTCCGGCCTGGTGCTAGGGCAAGGGGCGTGGCCTGAGGTCCACTGTCAAGCCCCATCTAGTGGGGGGAGGGGGGACACGGCCTGAAGTTCCTGGCCTGGTCCTGTGGTGGGGGGAGCAGCCTGAGGTCCACTAGCCCAGCACCAGAATGGGAAGTGCACCTTGAGGTCCCCTGTCAAGCCCTGCTGGGTGGGGAGTGCAGCCTGAGGTCTCCTGTCAAGACCTGCCGGGTGGGGGACACAGCTTGAAGTCTCCTGTCAAGCCCTGCTGGGCATGGGCGTAGCCTGAGGTCCTCTAGCCTGGTGCTGGGGCGGGGGCAGGGGGAGCAGTCTGAGGTCCCCTAGCCCAGCACCAGGAGGGGAAGTGCATCTTGAGGTCCCCTGTCAAGCCCTGGTAGGTGGGGGGTGCAGCCTGAGGTTCCCTGTCAAGCCTCACTAGGTGGTGGGGGGGGGGCGCAGCCTGAGCTCCCGTCAAGCCCCATGGGAGTGGGGGAGGGCATAGCCTCAGGTCCCTGCTAATTGCTCCTTAAGACTCCTTATGGGAATTTGGCCTCAGCTGTGGGTACAGCCATCTTTGTGATGGAGTGATAGTCTATTAGCATATTCCCTCTTTATTAGATAGGATTTGGATTCCTGATCACAACCTCTCTGCTGTACACACCCAGCTCTAATTACATGAGATGACCCAGATGCACCTGAAAGATATTATTTTGAGGCAAAGTGTGGGCTTCCAATGAATTGCCAGAAAATAGTTTTTAGAATAAAAAGGTGAAAAACAATGGTGCCAAAATGTCTTAATTGCTGGACAAGAAAACTTCTAAAATCCCTAAGAGAAAACAATTCCTCTCTCAAGTCTCTTGATGACCCAAAATTCATTTCACTATGATTAAGATGTTGACAGCTAAGTTGTGACATTCTAGTTGCATAAGAATATTTTAATGTGGTATTTTCCAGATATAAAAGCCACTCACATACCCCACATCGAAACTTCCACAACTTGCAACACTGTAAGTGTGACTGTGTTTAAGTGCCTGAGCTACACAATTTTAATTTTTATTTATTTCTGTATTTAGTTCCCAACATGATCTGGCCTTTCTCTCTACTTAGCCCAAGGTATGCAGCTGCATGGTGGAGAATCCAAAGAAGCCCTGAAGGATGGCAAAGGAGGTCTTCCCCACTTCCCCCTAATGATGTTTACCTCCCCAAAATATAGGTTTTATGTCAGACAGTCTTATCTGCAAACTGAGACTATTAGCTACATGGTGTTGAATAAGTAACCTAATATCTCTGACCTTCAGTATCTTCACCTGCTTATGTACTGAGTATCAACACTGTCAAGCCCTTGGTAAGGCTTGAAGTTACAGAGAAATGTGGTCCACATACACAAAAACAGATGGTTTCAGTTGCATATGAGTCAGTGTAATGATGGAGAAATGCAGAGTATTATAAACAAGAAGGCCGCACACTGTTTTGAGAATTAAATGAGATAATGGTATATAAAGTATCAGGCACAGAGAATGCACTCCTGATTCCCCAAGACAGATCTGTGCCTCTGGATCATCAAAATGTCCTAAGATCTTGTGTCAGGGAGATGTTGACTAAAGAATGATTTGTTTAAAATCAAAATGGTATAAGATTGGTTAGTATGTGGCATTAGGGAGAGTCCCTTCCTGCTCATCTAGGGACCCTGAACCTCTCCTGGCTTACCTTCTTTCCTTTTCTTTGGCTCAAGTTAGTGGGGGATAGTAGACTAGAATTTTTTTGGTTGGGCTTTTTTTTTTAAAATATATTTTTATTGATTTCAGAGAGGAAGGGAGAGGGAGAGAGAGAGATAGAAACATAAGTGATGAGAATCACTGATAGGCTGCATCCTGCACAACCCCTACTGGGGATTAAGCCTGCAACCCAAGCATCAGAATCGAACTCAGAATCTTTCAGTCTGCAGGCCAACGCTTTATCCACTGCATCAAACGAGCTAGGCTTTTTGGTTTTCTGCCAATCACAGTAATAGACTCTCCTTCTCTATAAAAACAAACACTAGGATGCAGTCGGTACATGAGACATCAACAGCAAAAGGCAGTGGTGCCTCATCTAGCACGTTCTGGGAAGGGTGCTACCCTGTGGAAACAAAGGGAGACAATGCTCCCTGGCCAAGAGCCTCTCATGAATTATTTAACTGGAAGCTTCTTCATATTCCTCTTCCCTGATGCTTTGTAGGAACCATATTAAATTGAGTTACATTTCTCAGAGACTTGCTGTGAAAAGTGTATTATTTACCATGTTACACTGTTCTAAGAAAGTCTGAACTTTTCAAATGAAAGAGAAGTCTGCAAATATACAATGAGTGGCCAGATTTTTATGATCTCTGACTGCATAATAATCTGGCCAGAGTATATCCTATATAATAAAAGGCTAATATGCCAATTGTCCCCGCAACCAGGAGTTCAACCAACAGGCAAGCCGGCCAATCGCCCATGTCCCCTCCCCATGGCCAGGCTGGCCGGACCCCACCCATGCATGAATTCATGCACTAAGCCCCCCTCTCTCTCCCTCTGTGTGTGTGTGTGTGTGTGTGTGTGTGTGTGTGTGTGTGTGTATACTGAATGGCCAGATTATTATGTGTTCATAGATCATAATAATCTGGCCATTCAGTGTATATATATACACTAGAGGCCTGGTGCACAAAAATCATGTACGGGGGTAAGTGTGTCCCTCAGTCCAGCTTGTACCCTCTCTAATCTGGAAGCCCTCTCACAATCCAGGACTGCTGGCTCCCAACCACTCACCTGCCTGCCTGCCTGATTGCCCCTACCGTTTCTGCCTGTCAGCCTAATCACCCCCCTTACCACTCCCCTGCCAGCCTGATTGATGCCTAACTGTTCCCCTGCAGGTCTGGTTCCCCCCAACTGTCCTTCCCTGCTGGCCAGATCACCCACAACTGCCCTCCCCTGTAGGCCTGGTTCCCTCCAACTGCCCTCCCCTGTAGGCCTGGTTTCCCCCAACTGCCCTCCCCTGCAGGTCTGGTTTCTCCCAACTGCCCTCCCCTGTAGGCCTGGTCCCCCAACTGTCCTCCCCTGCTATACTAATCACCCACAAATGCCCTCCCCTGCTGGCCATCTTGTGTCCACATGGGGGTGGCCATCTTGTGTCCACATGG
>JAAGEH010000393.1:57497375-57546396 GCA_011751065.1 Lasiurus cinereus
TGGCCATCTTGTGTCCACATGGGGGTGGCCATCTTGTGTCCACATGGGGGTGGCCATCTTGTGTCCACATGGGGGTGGCCATCTTTGACTACATGGGGGCAGCCATCTTGTGTGTTGGAGGGACACACAATTTACATATTACCTCTTTATTATATAGGACTTTTTACCTCATTTATATCCTAATGCCTGTTGACTTTCAATACACTTGTACCAGGCAAGCTATTTCTCATTCCTTGATCACAAAATAATTTTCCACTTTCATCCTCCCAAAACTACCTTGTCCCTTTTCTTCACTGAACAAAAGTCTACCCTGATTTAGGCCTAATTTATATTTCTTTCAAGTACCACTGGTAGCTTCCCTCCTGGCCATTCCTCAATCTCATCTCTACTGCCAAGGGTTTCATGATTGAGACCCTGAAGGCAGGAGCATGGATTTTAGATAAACTATCAGGACCTGGTTTCAGCCCATTTTATGGCAGTGAAACTAAAGAGAAAAACTAATGCATTGTGGTAGACCATCCTAAAATGGCCCCATAATCTCTGCCTCTTAGTATTCAGGTCTTTGTGTAATACCTCCCATGTGGGTGGGACCTATGACTTGTTTCTAACCAACAAAACACAGCAAAGGCGATGGATGTATGTGATTGCATGTATGTAACTGTGTTACATGAAATTGTAATGTGTCTTGTGAGGAAGGCTGTCCCTTGCTGGCTTTGATGAAACAAATGACAGCTGATAGCCTGTAAGAATTGATGCTGCCAAAAATCACACCAGCTCAGAAGTGAATCCTTCCCAACTGAGCTTCAGATGAGACTACAGCCCTAGGCAGTACCTCCACTGCAACCTGGCGAGTGTCTAAAACAAAGAACCTTGATAAGCTGTACCCAACTGCTGACCCACACAAACTATAATCAATTTGTGTTGTTTGTAAGCCACTACATTTGTGATAATATTGCTTTGTAAAAATAGGTAACTGAATAGACAAAAAATAGAGAAAGAGAAAAGCAGCCCCAATTGTCTGAAAACTAACTTTAGTAAGGCCTTGATGTTGCTGGAGCTGGCCTGTACTTATACTAGGCATTGGTGTTAAACATAAACAATCCCCAAAAACATCAATATCAGACACAGTCATGAAGATAAAGGCAAGACATGACCATTTTGTAATCATGTCTGAACACGGTCAAAAATCTGAACACTGTTCAAATCCCCCCAAAGACCAAACATCCCCCTATATTGGCTAATATAAGTATACAGCTTTAACCTTCATTCAATCCCCATCTTATACATTAGATTTATTTAGCTGCCATTCATTGACTTGCCCATCCTTAAAACATTAAACACAGAGCAAAGCCCTATTTTCTTGAACTTTCTCCCAAATCATGTCTAAATCCATAATAAGTCTTTTCTAATGCCTTCTTACGGAGATGCTGTATGATTCCCACTACTGTATGGTTCCCCCTACTATAGCCAGCAATAAACTTGCTCAATTTGTTCAACTACAGGTGTGTTCCTCGTGGTCTGAGAACTAATACCTTCATTACTGATAGTATTTTTATACTGTTATAACTTGTTTGTAAGGCAACAGAGTCATAACCCAATCATCAACTCCTAGGAAACCTTTTAGCAGAAACTATCTGCTCAGATTTTATAACACTACTAGAGGCCTAGTGCATAGATTCATGCACTGGTGGGGTGGGCGTGGCATGTGGGGATTGGTGCTCCATGCCACTTATCCTGGTCAGCCAAGCAGCTGTAGACTTGCCATCTGAGCAGCTGCTCCTGCCATGGGAGTGCCACTTATCCCAGTCAGCTGAGCAGCTGTGGACCTGACTTGAGTGGCTGTTCCTACTATGGGAGCACAATGACCACCAGGGGGCAGCTCCTGCATTGAGCATCTGCCCCCTCGTGGTCAGTGCGTGTCATAGCAACTGGTCATTCTAGTCATTCCGCCGATTGGTGGCTAGCCTTTTATATATATAGACTAGAGGCCTGGTGCATGAAATTTGTGATGTGAGGGGAGGTGGGGAGGAGTCCCCTCAGCTCAGCCTGCTCCCTCTCTAATCTGGGATCTCTCTCACAATCTGGGACAGCTGGCTCCTAACTGCTCGCCTGCCTGCCTGCCTGCCTGATAGCCCCTAACTGCCTCCTCTGCCAGCTTGGTTGCCCCCAACTGCCCTCCCCTGCTGGCCTGGTTGCCCCAGTTGCCTCCCCTGCTAGCCTGGTTGCCCCCAACTGCCCCCTCCACCATCCTGTTCATCCCTTATTTTCACCCCCTCCTGCCGGCCTGGTCACCCCCAACTGCCCCTCTGCCTGCCTCGTTTGGTTGCCCATCATTAACTCCTTTGCCGGCCTCATCGCCCCACCCAGGCTGCTGTTTGTTCATTTGGTCGTCCTTCACTAACTACCCTGCTGGGGTGGTTGCCCCATGCAACCTGTGTTTGGTTGTCTGTCCAATTGTTTTGTCGTGATGGCCCCTGACTTTTTATATATTAGGATTATCTACAATGGCAATAGACACAACTTAAAAGTCTGACACTAAGAAAATGTTTGATGAATTGTGTTGTATCAACACATGGATTATCTGGTATTAAAATAATCATGAAGTCTAAAAGAGAAAATGTTTAGGGTTTGATGTGACAAAAAAATAGACTATAAAAATGCAAATAAAGGTTACCATTAGCTGAATAGTTTGAATATGCAAAGCACTATTTTACGCATTTTGGTCATATTTCATATAATATTCACAACTCTGCCAGGAAAGTAATAATATTCTTATTTTGCAGATGAAGATACTAAGGCAAGGAGAGGTTAAATAAATTAGCCATCTTATCTAATAAGAGTAATATGCAAATTGACCTTCACTTCAAGACACAAGATGGCTGCCCTCTTGTGGTCAAAGTTGGCTGATGGCCAGCAGGGGAGGGCGTTGTGGGCAGTTGGAAGAGACCAGGCCAGTGAGGGAGGGCAGTTGGGGGGGGGACCAGGCCAGCAGAGGAGGATAGTTGGGGGGGACCAGGCCAGCAGGGGAGGGCAGTTTCAGGCAATCGGGTTAGCTGGGGAGCAGTTAGGTGTCAATCAGGCTGGCAGTAGAGTGGTTAGGGGGTGATCATAACATCTCTCTCATAGGGGCAGGCAGAAGTGGTTAGGAGCAATCAGGCCGAGGCAGGTGAGCAGTAGGGAGACAGCAGTCCTAAATTGAGAGAGGGATGTCCAGATTGGAGAAGGTGCTTGCTGGGTGGAGGGACACCCCCCCCCCGTGCATGAATTTTATGCACTGGGCCTCTGGTTATCACATAACTGGGAGTAGAGGAGACAGATATAAACCAAGACATGATTCTATATATGCTATCTTTTTAGCTACAGTGTTCTATCTCTTTTAGACTTACATGGTAACTGCAACTAGATACAACTATGGTACCAGGGACAAACACTTGAAGTTAATATGCAAATCCTATCTAATAAAAGAGTAATTTTCAAATTGTCCATAACCTCCACTATATCCACAAGCCACGCCCACCGGCCAATCAGGAGCGATTATGCATATTAACCCAACTAAGATGGCTGCAGCCATGGAGAGAGCAGGAGGCTTGGGTTTCCCTGGCAATGGAGGAAGCCAAGCTTTCTGCCTGCCCTGGTGGGCCCAGGGCTCTGCTCATGACTACAAAGTTTCAATTATAGAAGATAAATAAATCCCAACAAAAATGGCAGCAGCCGCAGAACTGGAAAGAGCAGGAGGCTTGAGTTGCCTCTGGCGATGAAGGAAGCCAAGTTTTCCACCTGTCCTGGCCTCCATTTAAGGCTAGAAAGTTTCAATTATAGAAGATAAATAAATCCCAGATACCAGGGACTCTGCTTGGGTCACCAGGGGGCATGGTCAGCCTGCAAATCACCATAGGCCCCTCACCTCGGCTGTCCCACACCCCAAGGGAACCCCCATCCTAATCCAGGACAGCCTTCAGGGCAAAGTAGCCGGCCCCTACCCGTGTACCAGGCCTCTATCCTATGTAATCCTATCTAATAAAAGAATAATATGCAAATTGACTATCACTCCAACACACAAGATAGCTGCCCCCATGTGGTCAAAGATGACTGCTCCCATGTGGACATAAGATGGCCAGCAGGGGAGGGCAGTTGGGAGGGACTAGGCCTGCAAGAGAAGGCAGTAGGGGGTGATCAAGCCTGCAGGGGAGGCCAGTTAGGGGTGACCAGGTTGGCAGAAGAGGGAAGTTCGTGGTGACAGGGCCTGCAGAGAAGAACAGTTGAGGGGAACTCAGGCCTGCTGTGAAGAACAGTAGGGAGGGACCAGGCCTGCAAGGAAGGGCAGTTAGAGGTGACAGGCCTGCAGGGGATTGCAGGTAGGGGCAATCAGGCTGGCAGGGGAGCAGTTAGGCATCAATCAGGAAGGCAGGCAGGCGAGCAGTTGGAAGCCAGCAGTCTTGGACTGTGAGAGGGATGTCTGACTGCCCGTTTAGGCCTGATCATACATGGCAGTCAGACATCCCTCTCACAGTCCAAGATTAGAGAGGGTGCAGGCTGGGCTAAGGGACACTTCCCCCCACTCCATGCATGAATTTTGTGCACCGGGCCTCTAGTGTGAAATGTGATATGGAATTAGAATTAATGGCAATTTAATTTAAAAAATCATCATCTTTAATGCTATATGATCTAGTCAATGCAAACAACACAGATAATTAAGCAATGAACTCTTGTCCTACAATTCTGAGAAATTAATTATGTCTATGGAAAGAGACCTGTTGAAAATAAGTTCTAATTTCAATTTTTTCTGGCATTTTGAGTAAGACAGTGAGTAAGCAGGTTTCAGCTCTCTGGGGGCGGAGGTTCTCTTGCCTCCCCACCCACCTCCCAGCCAATACTTCTTAACATTGGTTTTCTAATCCAACTTTCATAAAATCCGAAGTGACCTCTATTTCAATTTACAACATAGGAAGGTGACAGTGGTCAGAATGCCATCTATGGTTTTCCCATAAAGGACTTAGGTTCTCCTGAAAGTACACAAGTACATCTATCTATCTTTAAGTCTTTTGAGTTTATTTGGTGGGAAATGACCATGTGCTGTGTTTATAGATTATATCTTCCAGATTACAGGCATCATCCCTTCCCAATTACATCATTTCTGTAATCACTTCGGAAGAATATTGCACAGGGGTTGAAGCAGAGCTAATTTTTTGTCAAGCCTTCTAAGACAGGAAAGCAAAGCTGGAAGCTGTAATAGACATGAACATTTTTAGGGGGGCAAAATGAGTATGGTGGGAAAGGAAGGATATGAAACAATGCCCTGTAAATTTGATTTTACTGATACTACATCTCAGCCAGACCAGATTCAGTATGTGCAAAATGATTAATCACTGTCTCCCTGAGATATTCAAGGTCCTGCTTCCTATTCTCAGCATGAAAAAAAAATCTAACACTAAAATAATGGCTTTCAGGCTTCTGTTCGTTCTATACCCTTTTAATATAGTGGAACAAAAAATTTTGCCTTGGGCTTGGCTGAGTTATGAGGTTTATCTCCTCTGTGGCAAAGCTTCATTCCTCAGCCCAATCACCAAATCGAGCCCAAATCATAAGAAGCCTGGTAGAGAAGGAAAAATGCCTGTGCTGTACCTCAGGCACTAATTTATCAGATACAATAATTGCTCCAAGACACAGGTTTTCTCTTTATATTTATAGAAAAATAGGCACTGCAAAGAAAATTAATTTAGCTAATGGGCAAATGCTGATGGCTTTGTGTGACATATATGTTTCTGACAAACATAACTAATGAATTATAACTTGCCTCCATCACTGCTGGGGGAGAGTGTAGAAAATAAGGACAAATTCTTGAGGCATTACCTGAGGCAAAGACTCCAGCTGAGCCCCCACGTACCTTCTCTGCGTACTCGGATACAATCTGCTTGATCTCAGCCGAGCAGAGTCCCACAATCTGGCCCACAGAGCTTGCGGTGAGACGGCTCTACAATCACAGGGAGGTTGTGTTCTCAAGACCATATCTTATCTTTCACAGAATTGGAAAACCTAAAGCCCTATTACAGTAAAATATGTAATATTCCCAGGGGAGAAAATAGTTGGTCTTGTTTATGGATTTATCAACAAGAGAGCAAACAAGCCTTGGGACAAAAGTGAATCCACCTCTCCACTTCCTGAGTCACTCAGCTTATTGGGCCAGATTCTCTTCGGACACTGGGTACCTCTAGGAAGTCAATCTTCACCCTATATAGCCCATCCCAAGGTCTCTCTTCCTAAAGGGAACTAGCAGGGAACCTGCAGGGAACTAGCAGACTTAGGACCCAGGGAAAAAAGAAGTACAAATGGGAGAAAAAGAGGACTCTCAGAACTCCTAAAATGTTTTATCACAGGCCTTTCCTGCTTCCAAATAAATGATCCTTTCGAAGCTTTTAGTTTTAAACCTTTTGAAGAGGCCTTCTGAGAAGACCAACTCTAAATCTGGTATTCCATTTTCTACCTAGATGGTACAGGAAGGAAAGAGAAGACAATCCCTTTGGCATGGGATTAACTCAGAGTTATGGAGAGGCTGAACCATGGCTCTTCTGCTGAAGACTATACTGTACTGTCCCAGTAGGGACACCCTGCTTCACAAGGATCCCTCAAGTCTTCCTCCTAGAGGTCCCATAGATGGGAACACTATAAAAGCTTCTCAAAGGAAAGATTTCTAGAAAATAGGGAACACTTGAGTGCTGAAAAGACAAGCCTCTGAAGGTAGTACCTCAGGGAAGAGGCCCCAGAGAGCCAGGCAGATTGGTTCCAAATTCCCATCTCCATACCATATCCTCCCCAAGGGTCACTCCCACCTTACCTCCTCATTTGCCATAGCGGTCATCTTGGTCATCAGTGATTGAATACGCTGCTAAGAGAGAAATGGAGAAAAGTAGCAGTGAACAGATTTATTTATGTAAGATTTACACAATTATGTCTAAACAAATCTTTGTGGTGGAATCTAAGGGTTATTTTATTGATCTCCTTTTATGGTTTTCCTCACAAGAGGTGATTAAAGGAAATTGGAAAGGGTGTAAAAGGCCAACTAACAGCAGCTGGCTGTGAGAAACACCTGGCCATTATGGAAAGCTGAGGAGGAAAGTGAAGTTTCTCCCTAAATGATTTAAACAGAAATCTCAGGGGACCTACATGAGCCACATACCTCTTCAGCAGCTTGAAGCTCATCCTCTTCATGGGCATCAGCTTTTTCTGCAGCCGAGAGCCCTGTGGGAAGTGCAGTTTTCTTGTCCTCAGCCTGGAAAAGAAGATGCAAAAGCAGCTGAGCATCGGAGTTGAAGACTCAGTAGAGGAAAGAAAACATTGGAAAAAGGCATGAGTGTGTGAAAGAAAACACACAGATCTGGAGAGGTGAACCAGTCCCTGGGAAGAATGGAAAATCCAGACACCTGGGCTTTCACTCCAACTGCAGAGCAAGCAGGTCCAGCTTTAGGCCCTGGCCAATGCCTGTTCCCATTACTAAACTGTTTGCTGATTAATCTCCATCAGATTGTACACATTTGCCTGACTTATCCTTACATTTTGATTGGGGGGGGGGGAGATGTCTTTCCCCTACTTTAATGCCTTCAAGAGAAGAACACTGCCTAAAGGAGTGTTTTTGTTATTTTTTCAAACTGCTAGTTGAGATCTATTAGTGGGACATGAAAATAATTTAGGTATGACAAGCACCTAAACAAATTGAATAAAATTTACAGAAGAGAAGAGATCAGAATGCTTTCTAGGCAGTCAAAGGTTAAGTACTGCTTTGTGAAACTGAAAGTCAATGAAGTTTGAAAACCACTAGCCTAATGATAAAATTCTAACCTGCTTCACCTGGTGATCATGCTCCATGTTCTGTATCCGGTCTCAGGCTTTAAATGGACCACATCACACTCAAGATACCTGGATCAACTACTGTTCTTCAAACATGGACTGCAAGTCTTGAGTTCTTGGTTTTAATTTCATGTCTGTCATCTACCAGTTGGGTGACCTCAGGCTTACCTTCTCTGGATACCAGGGTTGAAAGGGAGGACTGTTCTCAAATACACTTCTCAGATGATCCCAATTCTAGGATGCTTTTCCATAACAAGTCTACAATTGATCCCAGGGAACACCTTGAGCTCCCAACTACTGGGTATATCTACAGAGGACAAGACTTCCAGTTCAAATATGCCATCTAACGTAAGACTGACAAGACAAGACAGATGGGAATGCTCATTTATGGGCATTTTATGATTCTTCCAATCATAATCAAATGGTCTTATTTCAGAATATAGTCATATGCATAAACATTCTTTTTAGACTTAAATTACATATCAAATTAAATGTATGCATTAAATTCTTATATACTAGGTGCCACATGACATACTTAAATCCAGAAAATACCTTGTTTTGGAGGAAATAACTGTTGAGTGAAAAACACAAATGTGGAAAAAAAAATATAAGAAAACCAAAAAAGATAAAATCAGTGCATGACTGATTACTAATAACATAACTAGATGTTTGCTCTGTATTGGATCATACAATGTCCTTTACATTTTAATCTTTACAACAGTGCTGCACCCATTTTATAGATGCTATGAATTAAGGCACAACAATTAAGCATATTATCCAAAGTCACACAGAGAAGGGATGAAGTTATCAGCAAATCCGGCTTTAGAACATATGCTCCTAGTCATTGTCAGGGCTCTTCATGACAGAGACAGCAATTACCACAGGAATTAAGAGGGAGGCTAAGATCAGCAAGGGCCTCCCAAAAGAAAAACTGAGAGATGTGAAAGCTAGAGAATAACAATAGGTGTTTCATTAAAGAAAATCTGGGGAGTAGGTGAGGAATGAGAAAAAGGTTAATATTATTAGACCTCAAGCAGCAGGACTCTACTTTTTAAGAGACCACTGACTTAGTTAGTTAGCACTTTATTCTTTTAATAGGCAGTGGTTAAAAGCACAGGTTTTGATGTCACACAGACCTGGATTCAGATTATTATTATGGTACTTAAGGAGCTGTGTGATCTTGGACAAATCACTGAGCCTCTCCGGGCCTCAGCTTTCTGACCTGAAAAACAGGAGTAAGATTTTCCTCATAGAGTTGTTTAGAGGAGTAAGTAAAAAAAATACATATGTAGCTCTGAACAAAGGGCCTGGAGCACAATAAAGGTTTGGCACTGTAAGATTTATATGCATGCCCTACTGCTGGCATTAAGGATCATTAATAAATACATAAATGACGAAAAATCTTTGCAATTGCTTTGTAAAGTTAGAAAAACCCATCTTGACTTACCTGATTTTCCCACCTAGTTACCTTAATACAGATAGGCCTGTAAGTTATGATTATGATCTATCTCACTGCCAGCATCCTGCTTCCACCTATGTAGGGTCACTCTCATCAGATGAGGAGTGCTAAGGTCACTGGTAATAGAATTCACCTTCACACCTTTAGAATTATTAGGGCCCAAAGGATTGACCCAGGGGGCACGACTTTCAATTACCCTTCATTTCTAGCCCCAGATGAGGCTGTTGCTTCAGCTCCCTGGCCTGGGAGGCATATCCTTGTAGCCCTGGGGTTTGCCCAAGGAACAGAGCCTGGCTGGCAGCAGCTCTGTCTTCTCACCCATGCTGGGCAGTTTGTCAGTGTCAGACAGAGGCAAAAGGGTGGGTCACTTCTATCTCTCAAATTTTCTCTCCCATTATCTATGCTTTTCTTACCTTCTCTGTTTTGCTCTGGCGGCTAAATCCATATCTCCTGCAGGCCACAAAAAAGAGGAGTTCAATTAACTATTCAAAAATCACATTAAGTCTGTCAAATGCAGTTTAGCTGAATTTTTATACAAAAAGCCAATTTAGGCTATTGGGTGACTGGAGAAAATATTTTAAGTGCCTAAACCACAAAAATATTCCACTGTTTTTGAATAAAGAGCCAACTATCCTATTCGCCATATAAATGCTTAAACGGGAACTCAGTATAGAGTACAAAATTCCCGTTAAGTGCATTCTCTTTACTTTTTGAAGAAGGAACTATATTTCAGATTCACAATTTAAGCTAAATGTCTTGAAAATATCTGTATAAACAAATGTATTGCTCAAGCTAAACATATTCTCCAATGGCAATTTGCACAATCTCCAGTTCAGCCCATTTTTTCCTTTCAAGCATACAGAAGCATTTTGTCAGTAATACTGTGTTCCCATCACTCAACTTTAAATTAAAAGACATTCACAAATGCTCTTTAATTTAAATTAGTTTTTATGGCTCTAATTAATATCTATGTTTCTTATAGCAAGTCTAACAATGCAAAACCACTAAACCTAAAATTAAAAAGCATGATGAAAATACCCAACCTCACTTACCTGTAAATAGTTTATAAGGACATAAAAATGACAAGCAACCATTAAAAACAAACAAACAAATTAAGGGTTCCTACTCTGCTCTCACTCATGTCAGGCCTTACCTAATAAATCACTGTGCTAGCCTCTTACCTGATCTCTGACCTACAGCCTCACTCTACTCCCACTCCTCCTCCCCATTCTTATCCAACTTCCCATTGTACCTCAGGACAAACTGGACCTCCTGGGTACTCTCATTAGGGTTTCCATTCTATGGCCCTGCCTAACAACCATTTCACCTCATCTCCTGCAGATCACCTTACGTGCTCTTGTAAATCCATTGCCTGAACAGAGAACTTTGCACACACTGTGCTGTCTTCTTCTCTCTTACTTTCCTATTCACTACCCACAACTCAGCTCTAAAGCCACTTCTCTAAAGCATCCTCATGCACAGACTCTCTGCCTTGGATCTGTACATGTTCCCCCACTTCCTAGATATTTGCATGTCTGCAACCTTCTCCTAGAGGCATTGACGCTATTTTTACATTTGGTATTTTCAAAGTATGTTGAATAAACTAAAACAAGTGAAAAACAAAAAAACAAAAAACAAACACTGAAAGTCAAAAGTATCACCTGACCATGCAATAAGATTGTCATACTACTGGAGAAACCACAAAGTCACTGCTGGGCACAACATTCCCATCCATTAGGCATAAATCTATAGACCCAAAGTGCAGCAGACCGAGATTAAACATGGATTAGGTATCATATTCTGTAAAGGACTTCATGGCAGATTCTGTGAATTGGCTTAGTCAGTATCTATTGCATCTTTCTATAGTGGGAAGGCTAAAAAACAAAAAACTCTACGTTCCATACTCCCTATACTTAGCATGCTGAATACTGGTTAGGCTCTATCAATCAGGTGCATTTGCTGGAGTTTTGAATGTGCAACTGTTAGCTGAGGTGAGAGGAAGGTCATAAAGGATTCACTGTGTGGTGTAGATTACAAAAGCAACTTGGTTTGGGGGCTAGCAGCTGTCACAGTGGCTTCCTGATTTTGGCAGAAGTGGTGTGATATTTTTGTCAGCAGCTGCAGCACCAGCCTCCCAATTCCTCAGGCCTCTAGACAGTTTCCAATTCATGGAGTACACACTGGCATTCTTGGAGGCCCAGCTCCAATGTGATGCTTGGGAAATGAACCTGGCTCAGTCAAGATTCCGTGTTTTAAGTCCATGGATCTTAGTAATCAATCCTTCAGCTGAAACTAGGGGAAGGGTTTTGTGTTCTCAACCAGGGAGCCTTGACCAATTGAGGATTTCACCAAGTCTCTGTTCCTAGTGGTGTCTTTGCACCTTGAGTATTTATTTATTTCCCAGGTTTTAGTCTGTGGAGACTCTAAGGACAGAAGACATATCCTTAGGCAGACAGCCCTTATTTAAGGCCCAGGAACTCTGCGGATTTTCCAAATTAAAGCAGTCAGCTACTAAATCTGAGCAATTTAATTCCCAGGTAGAATTAATCTACTCTGTCCTTGAAGATGAAGACTCTGGGAAGACTTCTCTAACCATCCAACACGAGGTTAGGTCCCCAGCTATATGTTTCTATGTTTACAACCCTAGTGCACTTATCCCACAGTGCACAGAATAACTATGTTATGTGAAATCTGCCTTTAGAGCTCCTAGAGGGGTGGGAATGCATCTGCTTCATTCACTTTCTTTTTACGTTTTTTAAATTGAGGTATAATTCACATAACACAAAATTCAACATTGTAAAGTATATATACCTCAGCAATTTTTTGTCTATTCACTATTTTGTGCAACTATCACCACAAATTCAAGAATAGTTTCACTGTGCCCCAAAGAAATCTACACCTATTAGCAATCAGTGCCATTTCTCTCTCTCATCCCCTGGCAACCAGTAATCCTTCTGTTTCTGTGGCTTTGCCTATTCTGGATGTTTCATATAAATGGAATTGTACAACATATGGCCTTTTATGACTAACTTCTTTCACTTAGCATGTTTTTAGGTTCATCCATAACGTAGCACAAATAAGTACTTAATTTCTTTTTATGACTAAACTAGAGGCCTGGTGCACAAAATTCATGCACAGTGTGTGTGTGTGTGTGTGTGTGTGTGTGTGTGTGTGTGTGTCTCAGCCCAGCCTGCGCCCTCTTGCAATCTGGGACACTGCATGCACCAGTGACCATACTTTTCATACAAGTGAAAGGCATCTTGCTCTTGTATGGGCAGCTACATTTTTTTGCCGATTCAAAAATTAGTACAAAACATGATCCTTCTAAGGCAATAGTACCATTTCCCCCATCTTTTGGGCAGAAAAACTGAATCAGAGAGAAGTTAAGTAATTGGCCTTGTCATACAGTTACTAGTATAAGTGTCAGAATCAGGCTGATCATAAAATGTGCAAGCCAGAGTCCATGCATATGATTGCTGCATCATCCTGCTTTTTTCAGTGTTAGAATAGGCTTGCCAAGTTTTAATTTTAAATCTAAGAGACTGTTCCTAATATATAGGGTAAGGATCCCCAGGCCTGGCTGACGATCAGGGCCGATCTATGGGATGATCAGAGGGCCCCTGATGGCACCTGCCTTGGTTGGTGACCTGGCACTGCCTGCTCAACAGCCTTGACTTGGGATAGCCCCTGCATTGAGTGTCTGCCAATGGTGGTCAGTGGGTGTCATAGCAACTGGTCATTCCACTGTTCGGTCGATTTGCATATTAGGGTTTTATTATATAGGATAATAGCCCATTATGCATAAATCAGTTTTGTTTACTCATTCTTCAGATGATGGATATCTGTATTGTTTTGACAACTTTGAATATTCATGTATGGCTTCATTCACTTTTGTATCCCCAGCACCTACTACAATGCCTGACACATAGTAGTTACTCAATAAATGTTTGTTGAATGAAGAGTCCAGATGATTTTTCTAAAAGCTTCCTTCTTGTATGGAAAAGCATTGTATGGCAATGCTTCCATTATGACAAAGAAGAGCTAGCTGTCTTCAGTTGCCTATTAATGCATGCCTCATTGTGTATACTAATTACTCTTCCAATGTTGTTTAAGCTTCACCAGAACATGATATTCCCTTTGTGGCCCCATCTTCCATCACAAAGAGCAAGGGGGATTTCAATTTACCTCGAATACAGAAGCATTTATTTCTCCTTATCCTCTCTATAGGTATGCTGCTCTATCCTACATCCCCCTCTTTCCTCTTGCCTAGTCAGGCCTACCCTTTCCTCTCTAGAGCCAACCTGAGTTGCAGTGCCATATGCTCAATCTGCTCCTGCCTTCCCCTTGATTAGCTCTGACATACCAACTTTGCTGATGTCCTACAAAGTCAGCATCAACAGAGCTCCAGCCTTCTTACCTAAACCTAGTAGTTGTCTTTATCATCAAGGATGTGTATCTTATAGAATAGCATACTCCAAAAGAAGTATAACGAGAGCCACATATGTAATTTTAAATAAGTAGATTCATATACTCTGATAATAATGAAACATATTCTAATAACTTAAGTCAAGCATGAATTTTAAAATTTAAAATGAAAATTCTGTTCATAAGGCACACTAATCACATTTCAAGTGCTCAATACCCACATGTGGCTAGTGGCTACCTTAACTGAAGGTCACAGTTCTAGAAAACAAACTAACCTTCAAGAACAATTGCTCCAGGACAAATTAAGACATATCAATCTATCTGGAATCTGAACAAATCAGGGGCATAAGAAAGTCTTAAATACTAAGGACTGTGAACTCTGTTCATTCAATAAGCATGCAGGAGGCGACCAATCAAAGTGTTCCTCTCACTTTGATGTTTCTCTCTGTCTTTCCCTTTCTCCTCCACATTCTCTAAAAAATCAATGGGATCATATCCTCAGGTGAGGATAAAAAAAAAAATAAAGAAAGAAAGGTCATATACTATGAAAAATACATCTTGAAAATGCCTAAAGAAAGTTGTCATTTTTTCATGGTGAAGGGACTAGAGTCTGTGCTGATGAAACCAACCTTGGTGGCTGTGGTGACTGGCAGTGGCTGCAGCAGCGGGGTGATGGGGCTGGTGCCTTCCCCTGATCAGCCCTATTGCCTTCCACAAAGGGAGGCAAGACTGCAGCTTAGGTCTGCTCCCGGGGGAAGGGGGGTGGCCTAAGCCATCAGTAGGATATCCCTTGAGGGCTCCCAGTGTGTGAGAGGGGGCAGGTTGGGCTGAGGGACCCCCTCCCCACTCCCAGTGCACAAATTTCATGTACGGAGCCCCTAGTACTGCATATAAAATACATTTACGCACAGTGGCAGTTTTATATTATGGTTAAGTATTTAAGCTAGCTTCTAAAAGTTGATTGGGACCATAATAAAATAAAAATATTATACAGTGGCAATTCTGTTTACGTCTAAATAAAAACGATGAGTCTTGTTTTTCTAACACTGTAACATTTAAACAAATACAGCCAAACATCTTTTTAATAGACGTACAACCCTTAAGGCAAGCTTCAGTATGATTGACCAGGCTCAAAGTCCAGCCTTATTTGAGCAATGAAAGTCAAAAAGGGGGAGAAGAAGCTGGAATGCTGACCTCAAAGCCAGGTGCACTGTGGGCCTGGGCTGATGAGTGACAAGAATACTAATGAAAGATGAGAAATTTGTATTTCTAGGTGGGGATGAGCAATCAGGGGTGCACAACAGTGAAGGGTGATGCAGGAACCAGAAAAGAGCCAGCCTACTTTAATGGAAAAGGGAAGGAAGACTGTTGAGACCTCCCATAAAAGGGCTAGAGAAGTAATGATTATATAGAGACAAAGATAACTGAAAGGGAGGCTTAGGAATCTTCATTGAATCTAAAGATCATATTTAAGGGAATTTTGGAACTGAAAACTGCTGCTGCTTATGCTACTGTTGGGGCCTAATAGTTAACATCTACTGTTTGCTACAGAAGACAAAGTGTTGAAAGCTCTTCATACAATTATATAACCCTTATTTAGTGGTAAAGATCCCCATGCATGGGAAGTGCTGAACAGAATTGTGAGGAAAGAGACTCATAGCCAGAAAGGAGGGAAGGGGACTTCTCCAGAATGGGGAATAAAACACACACCTGCTGGGCCTTTAAGTTTTATCCAGTTTGCGCTTGTCAGTTTAATAATCACTCTCTTCTTGTTTAGTCTCAAACCAAAAAACAAAGACTGGGCCTGTCCTTCTAAAACTAAGAGCCAAACTCTCATTGGAGGCTCAAACAATAATATTATAGATGATAATAATATGTTTTGGACTCCAAGAAACCTGACTTCAAGTCCTAGTTTAAGAGTCTTAATAGTTAACAGTTAAGTAAAAAAAGGAAGGAAGGAAGGAAGGAAGGAAGAAAGGAAGGAAGGAAGGAAGGAAGGAATAAAGGTCATATACTATAGTTGACCTCAGGAACATTTTTTTAAATCTTTCTGAATGCTGTCTTTATCATTCTCAGAAAGGAAAAAAACAAAAACTAAATTATAAAAATATAGTCAGTATTTTCTTTCCCACCTCTCAAAAACTCACCATTCCTTACCAGCAAAGCTATAAAGAAAGCAAAATAATCCCTCTCCTAAAAAACAAAACCAACAACCTTCTATCCTACCTAGTCTTAAACTTGGGTAATTCAATACCAGAGAGAAAAGTTCCAGATGCTGGAAAAACTTAGGCCCAAAATAGTAAATTCAATCAGGTAAAAGCCAACCAAGCTAATTCCAATGACCCCACCAACAGGAACAAAGATTGGTATTGAGACACTTTACTCTTTCTTACATTCCAAATTTGCGAGGAGTCACAAATAAAACCTTGCTCCCTTCCCTAAAGAAAGACAAGCTAGACTCTGCCTCACACTGGCCCAAACACTCCTGAGGATGAGCAGGAATGTCCTAAATTTACCCAGGATAATAACTATCTGTAGTTGTTCTCTCTGGTATTGAATTACATTACCCAAGTTTAAGCCTAGGTAATTAAGATGGAGGGTTGTTAGTTTTGTTTTTTAGGAGAGGGATTATTTTGCTTTCTTTATAGCTTTACTGGTAAGGAATGGTGAGTTTTTGAGAGGTGGGAAAGAAAATACTGACTACATTTTTATTATTTACTTCGCTTATTTTCCTTTCTGAGAATAGTAAATTTAGGACATATTTGATATACACAAGAGATCCAATGTGAAACAGATTTTCAAAACAAAATAGAATAGTAAAAGTTGTGAGCATGGTCTCCATGAGGTGGACAATTAACTAAAACTCTGACTCCTTTCCAGCCCCAAGAATGTTGGGTGTTTCCATGATAATGGGAAAATTGGAAGTAAGAACAATACAAACTAACAAAAGCCACAACATTCCCCTAAGTAATCCCCTGGCTCTGAACATGCTGCTACAAGCTCTGGCTTTCCCTGAGCAGCACAGCCTCACCTGCCCACCTGCATCATAGTGCCTAGGGAATGCAACCTGTGCAATCACAAAGGGCACAACACTCAGAAGTGCTCCCACATTTGTATTTTTGCTATCTCAAAATTCATAATATTAATCATCATATATATAAAAAAGCCTTAGTGACCAGATGACTGAATGACTGGTTGGTAGCTATGACATGCACTGACCACCAGGGGGCAGACGCTCAAAGCAGGAGCTGTTCCTTGGTGGTCAATGCGTTCCCACAACGGGAACAGTGCTCAGCTGACAGGTGGGTGCCAGTCGCTGGGCTCATGGTTGGCAGCTTGCAAGTACAGCTGCGATGTTGTGAGCCTCTCCCACTGACATTCCCTCTGTGCATCTGAGCAGTGGCAGCAGCAGGCACAGTGGGGCCAGGATGAGTGGGTGTAGCACAGTGCCCAGGCAGGGCTTGGGCTCCTCCCCAGCCACCTACTGCTTCCCACACTACTTTGTGCTGTGTGGGATTGATGTGGACAGTAGGTTGGAGCCAGACCAAATGGCAGGTAAGGCTGGGCTGTGGCAGCACAGAGGTCCACTGATCCCTGCAGGCCAGGTGAGGGACCCCACCAGTGCATGAATCTGTGCACCAGGCCTCTAGTTATTAATAATTTTTAACAAGGGGCCCTGCATTTTCATTTTATACTGGGCCATACAAATTATGTAGCTGGTCTGATAATGCCTCACTCAGAAGTGTTCAATTTACAGCAGCAACTGGTGAGCTGTGCAGGCAGCCATCACAACAGCTTCCTTTGAATGAACAGACTAGCTTCATTCTCAGGAAGGAAGGATCTGACCCCACACAATCCCCTCAAAAAACAGAAACACAGCAATAGCAATTTCATTTGAAAGATGGAAGCCAATTAAGCCTAGTATCCTTCTGGTTCTCTCAGGACATAGAAGAGGAAGCTATCAGAGGCTCACTCAGGGAGATGCTAGTGGCAGTGCTGTTAGTTCCAGAAACCCAGTGAGGGTTGGGTTACTCAGCAGAGCAGCACACAGCAAACACTCCCAGCATAAAGAAAAGAAACCAAGGAGACATACTCACATCAAGGAATCAGTTACCCTAAGTAGAAAATGCAGGACATAAATGAAGGTTAATATCCAGTGTCAACCAAAATATTCAATAGGGAGAAATACTTCCTTATGTACATGTATCATTAGTAAAAACTGAAGACATAAAATAGTAATTTTTTTAATAACTAGAATGTTTTTAATAAGTGACAAAACTACTTCTAATTCTTATTTTTCTAGTCAGGACAATTCTTCAAAAGAAACCAAAATTATTATTCTGACACTTAAAGTAAAACTGTTCAAATCTCTTTAGTTTACCTGAAGATTTTATCAAATGGCAGAGATCTGAAGGGCAGACCACCTTCAGTCTCCACAAATGTCCCAAACTCCCAACCCCCAAAAAGAGCCGAGTTAGGGCCCATAGTTACACACACTCCTACAGAGGAGTTTCAAAGATTAGGCCTCTACCAACATTAGGGAAGCAACCCCAGAAATTTGGGTAATTCAATACTAGAGAGAAAAGTTCCAGATGCTGGGAAACTTAGGCCCAAAATAGTAAATTCAATCAGGTAAAAGCCAACCAAGCTAATTCCAATGAAGAAATTCAAAATAGCTTTTCTTTTCAATGGTTTTATAAAATAGGCACTTTAGACTGGGTCCCATTCATACCTGCCATATTCCAAAAGTGTAGCATGGATTCGAGATTCTTCATCGAGCAGCTCCTCTGCCCCTTGTTGCCTTTTGTATTTTCGACGGGGCTTGTAAACATCCTAAGAAGTGTACAAGACAGAGGAATTACCGAGTGTGAGAAGTCTCTCACACTGAACTGGCTGCTGAATGTCAACATCCAGTCAGGGAATAGGTATTGTCCCCATCATAACAGCAGGCACTCAGGGGAGCTGTCATCAAGGAGTCTACTCCTTTAATTTTTATATAGGTAGCAAATATTTCCACTCAATCTATTGCTTGTCAACTTTGTTACAACTTGGTGTTTTTTGTCCTAAGACATTTTAATCTTTTATGTAATCAAAATCATCAATCACTTTATAGCTTACTTCCTATCCAAGACTTGTGAAAAAAAGTTGTCTGTTACTTTTGTAGGTTATATTTAGCCTTTTCATCTATTCACATTTTGAGTGGGAATAGGCATAGTGAAAGGTAGAGATCCATTTTTACACACACACACACACACACATACACACACACACCCCTATCTTCAAAACAAGTATATGGCATGTAGTAGTATGCACTCCATTAATGTGGGTCTTCATTCCCAGGTGACCTGGGTTTTCATTCTACCCTAAGTGAATGTTCTTGATTGACAAACTGGCATTCAAATAATACCTTAGCAACATTAGCTCAGGCCTCTGGGTCCAGGTAGGTAGTTGTTTATACAAGCAAAGTATTCTAGTTGTGTGTCCCTGGATCTTGCTTTTCCACTGTGAGAATTCACCACATCTAATTTCTATCTGGACATCACCAGGACAAGCAGTACTATCAGATTTCTCCAGATAGTGAAATTTTTATTCTAATTAGAATTGTTTTCTCCTATATAATATCATTTTTTTATTATGAAATATTTCAAACAGAAAAAAATTCTTTCTGTAACATGTACTATATAACTTCAACAGTTTTGTGGAAAAGGAATGGAATAGGGTCTGAAATGATGTTAGAGGGTTCTTCTTATAGCTTATGACCACAAATATTTCCTAGTTTACTACTGGTATCCACACGAACAGGAAGTTATAAATAACATAAAACAGATTTATGGGGAAATGAAAAATATAATGAATCATACGATGTTGCTTAGTGTGTATGCTTTAAATTTCCACTGAGCCCTATTATAGCTTTACTATTATAGTAATACTATATAATTGGGCTTAACTGCTATCTTCCTTAGTTACCATTGATAAGAGTCAATGACCCAAGACAGAAAATGGAATTCTTTTGGGGAAAAAAAAAAAAAGATTGACTCCAAAACAATATACTGCACCAACAGCTACTACAATGTTTTATTCTTCCAAACAATGACAATGTTAGCTTCTGTTTAATTCTTTTTACTTTAAAGCATCTCATAAACATTTTGCAAATTATAATTACCTTGAGTTGAGATAGAGGCAAGGCAGATGCTAATACCTTCACTTTACTTCTGAAGAAGCAGAGATTAAATAATGTTCAAGATTGCTAGGAGAATATTGGGCCTGGTTCTAGGTACTCTGCTGGCCCCAAGGTTTTCCCATTATACTATCTTGGTTCTGATGGGCATTCTAGTCACATATCTGAGGCCTCTCATGGATTCCCTATACAATCTGAGAGTGCACATGAATCATTACAATGACGTGGACCTAATAATAATACTAAAACTGACCTAAAAGCAGAGGATCCAGGCCAACCAAAAACTATTGCCAAGTCACCCTTTAAAGCAACAAGAGTCAGGAACACTGATGTCTAGTTCTGTCTCATACTAACTAGCTGCATGACCTTAGCAGTTCACTCAATGGGTCTGTTTTCTCATCTATAAAATAAGGACTGGATTACTAGGTCTTGAAGGAGACGCCCAGTCTCTCAATCTTTATTATTTTAATCCTGTAAAGATATTGACTTGGGCCCTAGCTTGTTTGACTCAGTGGATAAAGTGCTGGCTCAAGGACTGAGGGTCCCGGGTTTGATTCCGGTCAAGAGCACGAACCTTGGTTGCAGGTGCCAACCCTGGCCCTGGTTGGGGAACATGTGGGAGGCAACCAATTGATGTCTCTCTCTCACATCAATGTTTCTCTCTCTCTGTCTCTAACCCTCCCTTCCACTCTCTCTAAAAATCAATGGGAAAATATTCTTTGATGGAAATTAACAAACAAACAAGAAAGATTACTGACTTGGTAACATAATCCCATCAATAATATAAAGTGAGATTAATTAAAAATAAAACATATCCATGCTTTACACAGTTGTGCTCTTACAAAGGCATGCAAAATCAACTTCTCTTTTGCCATTAATAGGAGTAGCAACAGCAATGGTTATCATTTATTGAATGCTAGGTATGTGCCAGGCATTTAATACCTGTGTGTGCTATGGCCACCTTATGATCCTATCTTTTCACCGAGCCCCTGATCTGTGGAATCCCTGACAACTGTAATGTCACTTTCACCTCAGCTCCTAGAGTACAGTGTGATTGGATCATAGCAAACCCTCCATTAGTCTTAATAAATGAAGACATGGTGTCAGGCAGACGGGGCTTAGTCCTGATTCCATAATTTACTACCTGTCTGATTTGGGGCAAGTTACTTTAACCTTTGTGGCTTCCCATCTGTAAAATAAGTATAAGCACAGTGGTTGTGAGGATTAATTAACTATTTAACAATACCTGACATATAGTAAGGGCTAATATACATATTTTTACATACAAATTGATATTATTATTAATAAAATGAAGAATCATTTAAAATTAGGGAAAGCAACACAGCATATCCAACCAAATGGTTATTATTTGTCATGACAAATGCTGTTAGGAAAATTTTTTTATTAGCTTAAAGACTGTTGATAAATGACAAAAAAAAAAACCTTACAAAATTACATTTAAAGTATAACTCTAATTCAGTATAAAAATACATATTAAAAACATGAAAGAAATACATCTGACCATCAAAAGTGGCAGCTTCTGTTGTGTGAAATCAAGGTTGATTTTCTTCCCCTGCATCTAACAACCTTAAAGAAACCAAACTTTAGCCGAAGCTGGTTTGGCTCAGTGGATAGAGCATCGGCCTGTGGACTAAAGGATCCTGGGTTTGATTCTGGTCGAGGGTATGTACTTTGGTTGCGGCACATCCCCAGTAGGAGGTGTGCAGGAGGCAGCTGATTGATGTTTCTAGCTCTCTATCCCTCTTCCTTCTTCTCTGTGAAAAATCAATAAAATATATTAAAAAAAAAAAAAAACTTTAAAGAATTTCTAAACTGAACACTTATTTCATAACCAGGAAAAATTTACTCTATATCATATCATGTGCTCTTTTTCTTCTTATTACTTAATACTACTACTAATTTGGAAAACAGTGTCTGGCTGCAGAGTATAACTATAATAAAGGTTTTTCATTCCCTCCATTTCTAAAATGGAATTGATTAAAGATACAAATTACAACTATAAAATGAGAAAGACTTTTGTTGTTCATTTTAAACAAGTACTTCATGTCTTTCATCATGAAATGATTGTTCTTGGGAGACCACACACTAATTTTTTCCCCATACTTATTCTTAAAGTGAAAAATGTACAAAATAACACTATACATTATTTTCAGAAGAGAATTTATACCCAGGCATTGAGGCTTCATTCCCATCAGCTCGGGTAGGAATGTTGGGGGTAGACTGACATGATTCTGCTGGACTCTGGCCCAGAGTGTTCTGAAAGGCCCAAAGCTCTCCTCTGCCCCCTGCCCAGAGGAAGTGGACACATGTATGCAGTCCTCCATATCAAGAAACACTGTATGGTGACAAAGGACATTGCAGAGTTTCCTATGCAAAGCTCAGAAGCTATTGTGCCTCTCCAAAGCCACCAAAGGGGTGATAATCTCAGTTTACCGTCTCCAGTTCATCATCTGCTTTTTTTTGAGTTATGCAAAGTTTACATCTGCCACTGGCACAAATGAGGAAGGGCTTTGGGTTTCAAAAATTTCTCCATTAAAATGGGAGCTAAGAAAAACAGAGGGTAATGGTTGTGGCAAGATCTACCCATGAATGATGGTGTCCCAATATCGAGCACATAGACAGGGAGGGCTTTCCTCACACCCACTAGAGGTTAATCAGCTCCTAGGCAACCCCAGCAGACAGAAACCTCAGGCAGTAGGGCTTTGTGATTTAAAATCAAAGCCCTGTTTGGAGGCTGTGAGCCTAAATGCATCTTTTACAGATGGATCAGGCAGAGGGACTTACTGAGAGGTCAACAACGGTCTTGATGGCCTTTTCTTTCCTCTTTATGAAGTCATCATCCTGTACAACAAAAAACAGGTATTAAAAAAATCTTGTGTGAAGAATGAAACTCAACTGGGCTGCTCAGAAATCTGTCTTATAAACTGACTTCACATCGTAACTTCACCTGAAGAAGTTTCAACTTTCTAAAAAATTGAAATATATTGTGTATGGGGAAAAGTTAGAGCCTCTGCAGTTCTTAAAATAGATTCCTATAACCAGTAAGAAAAAGGGGAACTATAGGTACAGACAAGTGTTCTCATTTCAAAACTTTAGGAGCTCTGATATCTCAGGCAAGTTACCTAATCTCTAAGCCTCAATTTCTCCATCTATAAAATGGGACATCATCATCCATTTCAGGGAGCAGTTGAGAGGATTAAGGAGTAGAAGGTATGTGATATAGTTGGACTAGTATAGTAAGGATATGATGGCTATCAGCTATTGTTGTTATTGAGATTATTATTAAACTGTTAATATAGGAATGTCCTAGGCAGATGGTCTTTCAACTATACAAAAATATACTTGTGTTCTTGTAATTTAAGAAAAATCCTGGATCAAGTACCAAAATGTAAACAAAAGGACAAAATTGTAGGGCTTTATACTCAGTGCCCCCAAGAAGAGACAGCTCAAATAAATCAGGAGGCCCCGTTTCAGTGCAGACCCAGTATAGGCTGAGATGCCACACAGGGGATCGGCAGGCAGGACAGCCTGAACTTACTGAGCTTCTTCTCAGGGAGGCTCTAAGTATGCACTCATGGTCTCAGCAGACAAGAAAAGTAAAAAACTAACCTCAGGGAGACTGTAGGTTTTCTGGAACTGGGAAATAGAGTAGGAGCGGATGTAGTCACCCATCTCTTCTTTTGTTTCTATAGCTCGCTTCACCAGCCACTGGGGGAAGAAAGTTAGAAATGTGAGTAAGGATGAAACACCACCATGGTGAAGGTCAACTCAGAGATGGTACAACTCGGGAATCCAAATCACCATATTTTAATGGACCAAGTGATGAGAAACTATCAATGTGTACTGTCCTAAATAACCCATATGAGTGATGGAAATAAGTGGAAACAAAGCCAGCAACTGGGTGTCTGGATGCTAAGACCTTATGGAACCTAGAGAGAGTATCTGTGCAGGAGCTTTAAAGTCTCACCTTAGAGCATCAGGACTCGGTTTCCCTCTCTGCATAAAGCAGAGGTGAAACTGTGAGAACACAGAAAATTACAAGTACTAGAATGCTCTGTAAGTACCTGAAGCACAACACAAGCAGAGCTATTTCCCATAGCCAACTGGTTCTAGCAGATCATAATGTAACTTTCTTCTGGGCTGCTTGCACCACAGATCAGAGAATAGAGAAGAACCACAGAGAACACCTAGTGTAACTCCTCACTTGACAGATTAAAAAATCCCCCAAATATTCAGATTTGAGAAGAGGGTGTACTGAGGCTTTGGGTTAGTTTACTCACATTTTCTCTCTTAATACACATATGATAAAGCAGTTGGTACTGGCTGCATTTTACAAAACCTGAAGCTCTGAGGCCATGTAATTTGCCCACTGATCCATAGCTAGCAAGCCACAATGCTGTGAGTCAGAATTGGGAGAGTCTTCCACATCGGAAGACTGGACATATGGATTTTATTATAAACTAGAGGCCCAGTGCATGAAATTCATGCACAGCGTGGGGGTAGGAATGGGGATAGGTGGGAGTGTGTCCCTCAGCCCAGCCTGCACCCTCTCCAATCTGGGACCCCTGGAGTGATGTCCGACTGCCCATTTAGGCCCGGGATCGGGACACAATCCAGGACTGCTGGCTCCCATCCCCTCGCCTGCCTGACTGCCTGTCAGCCTGATCACCCCCTAACCACTCCCCTGCCAGCCTGATAGATGCCTAATTGCTCCCCTGCCGGCCCAACTGCCCCCAACTGCCCTCCCTTGCAGGCCTGGTCAACCCTAACTGGCCTGCCCTGCCAACCTGGTCACCCCTAACTGTCCTCCCCTGCAGGCCTGGTCACCTCTCACTGCCCTCCCTTGCCAACCTGGTCACCCCTAACTGCCCTCCCCTGCAGGCATGGTCCCCCCCAACTGCCTTCTCCTGCAGGCCTAGTCCTCCTCCCCCCAACTGCCCTCCCCTGCAAGTCTGGTCCTCCCTATCTGCCCTCCTTTGCAGGTCTGGTCCTCCCCAACTGCTCTCCCCTACAGTTCTGATTGCCTCCAACTGCTCTCCCTTGCAGGCCTAGTCGCTCCCAACTGTTCTCCCCTGTTGGCCATCTTGTAGCGGCCATCTTGTGTCCACATGGGGGTGGCCATCTTGTATGTTGGAGTGATGGTCAATTTGCATATTACCTCTTTATTATATAGGATGTTTCCCAGTTCTAATGAGCTGATATGCAGTAGTTGCTCTTCATTTTTCCCTATTTAAAACTCCAGTTAATTAACACGTACACATGCACACACCCACTCCCCATAACCTTCAGAAGATCCAGGTGCTCTTAGATAAGAAGGCAAAGAGCGAGAAAAGGCCTTTGCTTCTTCTGCCCTGGCTTTTCACTCATTCTCTTTATTACTGAAAAATATTATGAAAGGGGATCCCATCTGTCAGGGTTGTCATTCTCTCTCCAGAGAAAGTTATTACATCTCAAAAGCAGTTTTTTGATAATAGTTGAGTTTCTCCAAGAGTGCAGCCAAACTTAGCAAAATTTAGTTACCTGAGAAAGTAGAGACATGGCATATAACATGCTGTTTCCACAGGGCTAGAAAGAATGCTTGCTCACTGAGAGGGCCAGCTCAAGTAAAGGTCACATTTAGGAAGTAAATATTTAGGAAGTTGCCCAGGATAGAGATAGTTGCAAGTAATTATATGAGGAATATTCTTTTGTTGTTAAAATCTTCCATTTATATCCATTACAATGACCTCAGGTACTGACTAAAATCTAGAAGGAGGGAAAAAGGTCAGGCAGCCTTCAGAATTACTCTAGCCTCTTACCTGAATCCCATGCAACACCATGGACCAGGATAACTAAGGAGGCTGACTCTTCCTCAACTCAATTTTGCTCTGCTTTCCTTCAGATGGGGAGAGCCAGTTTCTGGCCTTTCATACTTGTTTCTTATTCAGATTTACCTCTATTGATCAGATCTATACTGCAGTTATTACGTGGCTGGGTTCTGGAGAGAGTGAGCAGATAAGGAAAGTAAAGCCTGTTGAGTCATAGGATTCCCTGAGAGAACTGAATGCTCTGTTTTGGAGTACCCAGTATGAAGGATTATGGAGTGAACTTCTTAGATGATCAAGCTATGCCACAGCGCAACCATTCAAAAAAAATACCCACCCTCAGGATTCACATATCCTTATGGGATAAAAGATGTGACCTAGAACTAACAGTGGCTGGAAGTTAGATGGTTTTCCTCTTGGCTAGCATTCAGAATGCATTACTACTATATCTTCGCTATGTGAATGTAGGTAGTGAGCCTCTACAATCACAGACAATGAATTCAATGGTTGCCAATCAATGGTCTATGACTGTTCTTTCATTGGTCACCAGCAAAACAGGAAAAAACTATAGGCATGTGGTAAGTTTTTCATAATGCTAAAGGTATTAAATTTGAAGACTTGTCCTTAGTCTGAGATTAGGGATAAATGATATTTCTTTTAGGAAATGATAATTGAAGTAAGGCAGTTTTTAGTTTAAAAAACATCCTTGCCTACCCTAGCTGATTTGGCTCAGTGGATAGAGTGTTGGTCTGCGGACTGAAGGGTCCCAAGTTTGATTCTAGTCAAGGGCATGTACTTCAGTTGCAGGATCCACACCAGCCTGGCCCCAGGTCCAGGAGGCAACCAATTACATGTTCCTCTTATATCGATTGTTCCTCTTATTATCTGCCTTTCTCTCTCCCTAGAAATCAGTGAAAAAAAAAATATCCTCGGGTGAGAATTAAAAAAAAAGAAAAAAGCATATTTACCTGGAAAAATACAGGTGCAACTGTCAGTCAATCTCCATTTTTGCTTTTAAATTTTACAGGTCGAGGAAATGAAATCTAGTAATTACTAGTACCTACGCTCTTATATCAAGACAGAAAGCTCTCCAACATTCTACTCACAAAACGGAACTGTTCATAGACACTCAAATGCCCAAACTAGAGAAGAGTACTTCCCTTTTATCCCTTCTCACATCTGGACTAGATTTTTTGCCCTCAAAGTTCCAGCAGAGGATTGAGTAGATCTAAACACTAGAGATCCAGGCTTCTGGGGGTGGGAAAGGCAACAACTTCATAGCCTAATAGTGTTTTAGTAACAATCAATACAGGGTCCTTACTTTGTTTTCACAAAAAAAATTAGGTATCTTTTCCTTGAATCAGAGAACCAAGTCTACCAAAGATACAAATCACATTTTGAGTAAAAGTCTTAGGCTCAAATTTACAAATTTCATGGTATGTGATTAGAAGTCTAATGCAGGGAAGATTCCTAGAATAGCAACAACAGAAACAACTTATTTACTTACTAAATGAGTTAGCCCTTCAGCCAAGTGCTTTACACAAAGTAATGTAATTCTCATCCTATTAGGGGCATATTATTATTTCTACTTAACAGAGTCTTTGCCTAAGGTCATCCATCAGAGCCAAGATTTGAACCCAGGAGATCTCCAGAGTCCATGTATCTACACTATATAACCTTGACACAGACTTGGATGATGTTTTTAGCCAAAGCTGCATGGCTTTCTCCTTGCTGGCTGCACGAATGGAGGAGTGGGAAAGTACAAGGCTTGGATACAGAATCTTTAGATTGGAGGCAAATCCAATCTGTAGGCAAATCAATTATGCTTTTTGAGTCTCACTTTCCTCAAATGTTAGACTGGGATTATACAGAAGCTTCAAAGACTCTATTAGCATCAGATGCAAAGCACTGTTCACAGCACAGGCAACAAAGGTGAGTCCCTTTGCTCCTCTTTGGGAGCTGTACAGCACGAACCACTTAATCACAGAGTCCTGGGGAAAAAATGAAGTGGTCATAAGCCTTCCGACAGACATTTAGTCATCAAGTAAAACAGAATGCCTACAAAATGCCAGACAGTCCATGAGGTGCTGGAAGCATAACAGTGAGCAAGACAGCCATGGTGCTTGCCCTCATGAAGCTTACATTGTAGGGAGAGACAAATAAATAACCACACACTTGAATATACATGGTACAAACTACAGTAAGGGTTATTCCTGTGAAGAAAGGGAATGTGGCCTTATAAATGAATATGGCAGGAACCTGTTCTAGACTATTGGGTCAGGAGTAGCTTTCTTGAGGAGACTTGGTGGAACTGAGGTCTGAGTAAGTATGAATTAAGCAGAAAAGAAGAAAATGGAAGAGCTTTCCAACTTGGGGGAAAGGCCCATGACAGGAGGAAGCATAATAATTATGAGAAAGTCTGAAAGTCAGAGGAAATAAAAAAGAAAAAAACAAAGGAAAGCAAGGAATGAAGCTGGGTAGGTTGGAAGTGACCAGAGCATGGGGGTTGTGGAGTCTTATCTTTACCAAAAGGACAATGAAAGCAACTAGTGGGGACATTCAGAGATCAGGTGACAGTGAGAAACTAGGGGAGGAGGAGTACTAGCAACATTCTGAGGATGAAATCAGGGAACATCATCATGTTCTGCTGCAACCAAATCCACACCACACCCATTAGATCCAGGATCTAGGCCAGGCAGCCTAGGAGCTAGACCCATTACAGGAATTCAATGTACAGAGGAACAAGGGAACACATAGGGACTCTCACCTGAACAACAGGAAATATGTGAATAAAATCCATCCCCTGGATCTGGTGAGGCTCCAGCTGGTGTGGACACTTCATTCTTGGCAGAACAGAGACAATTTTTTCTGATAGAGCTCTATTTGGAAAAAACAAGCAAAGAGTGAGAACACACTAAGTGGCTCTTAAGACAGCTCTCAAGTCTGGGCAGCATCCCAGAAAAATCTGAGGCTTTCAATGCCAGACCATGACCAAGTTTCTCTGGGCTGACTGCAAAATTAGGAAAAATAAGCACAATTTAGATGTGTGCCTTCATCCTTTATTCTAAGACTGTGTGCTTCCTACTTTTTTTATATTAAAATATTTTGATTCTTTATGAAATCATGGTGATGTTTGAGGTAGTATTATTTTTTAACATCTTTACATGGTAAAATAAAAAGTTATCAGTACCCTATATTCTTTTACATTTCATTTTACTGACCTACTTTTTCCAAAAGTCTGGGAACCACTAGGTTACACATTTAAAAATTGTTGTAAATGTCAAGCAATAATTTCTAGACTTGTGCTAGGTGTCCAGAATAAGATGAAACATGGTGCCACAAGCTCAAGAAAAAGTTGGAGTTCTCTATTCTGGTACAAAAATATTTTTAAAATACAAAGTAGCCTTTAATTTTTTTGATACTCTAAAATCCATGGTAGATTCGAGAGAAGCACGCATCCTCACTCTTTTTTTTCAAGAGAGAAATTTCTGACTTCTCCCGAGGGACACTGATCTCTCTCTAACACCTAGTCTTCCTTCTAAGAGGCTCTGGGAATAAGAGAAGAGGTATCAGGCTCCCAGGTCCAGAAGCATTCTTGTCTCAGTCAGGAGGTAAACCTCCACCTGCTGGAGAGGTTTTTCTGTTCAAATACGGCCTGGTTGGGACAGTTTTCTGGCAGGAGTGATAGAGGGACTTGTGTACAAGTCCATTTTACCACAGATTTAAGTCTCCTTCTCTAATCAGGAATAATTAATCTCCAATAATCTTTGTCTATCATAATTGAATCAGAGGAATGAATAAAGGTTATGTAGTGGTTCTGATAAAACCCAAAGCCATGGCATACAGATTAGGAAGCTTGAGAAGCAGTTACAATGCTTGGGCAAGAAGGGACCATATGGAGAAATGGGGCTTTTGGCTTAGCCTACATAGGTAATTTAGGTATATCCCCATTTAAGAACCTTAAAAAAATCTTAGCCAGTTATAGCAAATATTGTGGCCTTGTCTACAAGTAGAGAACTATTTGCTAATGGACAATGAGGTCACCAGATCTTACCAGTTGCTTCAAATTCAGTAAGTTTTGGGTCCACCAGAAGTGTTCCCAGTTCAAATAAACCTTGTACAACTTTATCTTCCTGCAGATCCATAATCCTTCCCAGGAGACATTCTTAAGACCAAAATCTAACTCAGACCTGGGTGAGAGCAATTATTGTCTTACCTATGTTCCCTCAGTATGTTTCATCTCCTCATTCTTGGTAGGAACTAAGTAATCTAGGGACAAAAGTTAAATGGCTCCCCAGGGAATGGTCCCTGGAAAACACACTACAAAAACATTTATATACAGAAAGTAGCTAAAAAGGTGGGATCAAGGTTAAAACTGCAGAGGGAAATAGCCATATCCCTCCACTGATCTGTAATAATGTCAAGCACAATGTTAAGAGAAAAATATTAAGACTGATATTCTACTGACACATCTCACAGAATGGAATCATACAGGAGGTGTGATTTATCCAAAAGGTCTGAGATACGAAAAAAAGTTGTCACGTGGCCTAGCCACTCATGTAGCCTCTCCTTTCTGAGCAGCTTATGGGTCACGTGCTTCCTTCTGCCATGAGATATGTGCCCTGCCCCATTCGGGCAGCTGATGGTCCAGCTGTTCCTGGGGCTCAAACTGAGTAATTTAGTGGGGAAATATTAACAGACCCATTTGGCAACATCTAAGGCTCTCTCTCTGATAAATTTTATTTTTATCTTCATAAGACTCCTATACTTTGAAACTTGAGGGGAAGAAATGCGTACTTAATTGGCCCTGCTCCCCAAACTCCAAGCTTAGCAAATGAAAATGATTACCAACCCTGGCTCTGTCTCCATGTCCAGGTTTTAACTATTTATACATGTGCGGGCCATCTTTCCTCTTATCTTTTGGGTCAGTAAGAAGAAAGGTCCCTCTAGTGGTACAGATTTATGCTTTTGTGTAAGTTTACTGACTGCCCTATAACCAGTCAAAATGTGGCTGGGACCCCCAACTACAACCAGTGTGGGGCTTGCAAGAGGCAACTGATCAATGATTCTCTCACATCATTGATATTTCTATCTATTTCTCCCTCTCCCTTCCTCTCTGAAATCAATAAAAATATATTAAAAAGAAGAGAGAGAACAAGTGCTGGCAGGATGTGGGGAAAAAGTAAACTGTACTTTTGGTGCTACTAGCCACTATGAAAAAACAATATGGAGTTTCTTCAAAAAATTAAAACTAAATCTATCATATGATCCAGTAATTCAATTTCTGGGTATATACTAGAAAGAAAATCACTATCTTGAAGAATTATGTGAACCCCCATATTCATTGCAGCATTATTTACAATAGCCAAGACATAGAAATAATCTAAGTAATAATCAGCAGATGAATGGATAAAGAAAATGTAGTATATACATACAATGTAATGTTACTAAGCTATAAAAAAGACAGAAATCCTATTATGTGCCACACGATGGATAGCCTTGAGGATACTGTGCTAAGTGAAATAAGTTAAAGAAAGGCAAATACTATATGGTCTTTCTTAATCCATCTCATAGAAATAGAGAACAGATTGATGCTTAGCAGAGACGGAGGTGGATGAAATGGGTAAAGGTGGTCAAAAGATACAAAGGTCCATTATAAGATAAATAAGTTCTGAGGATGTAATGTATAGCATGCTATTTTATCAACACTACACTGTATATCTGAAAGTTGCTAAGAGAGTAGATCTTAAAAGTTCTTATCATTAGGAGAAAAAATTTATATCTATGTGAGATGATGGATGTTAACCTGTAGTGGTAATTATTTTACACTGTATATAAACTCAAAGCATTATGTTGTATACCTTAAGCTAATACAATGTCATGTGTCAATTATATTTCAATAAAACTGGAAAAAAGTTTTTTTCAAAGTGTTAGAAATAGCCTGAACACTGAAATGACTCTTACTAGGTGTACCAGTTAATAATGCAGATTTTTTTTCAATAGATGGGAGTTACACATATGTTGATATATATGTGATTTGATATATATGCTATTTTGTTGTATTGACAGACAGCTTCAAAACTTCATATGTCAAATTTGCTGAAGGTATTAACATCATAGATATTTTTACACTTAAAAATGTTGAATTTCGTGCCAAAAAAAAAGCATTTGCAGGAAGTTTTAATTAATTATTTTGAAGAAAAAGTTATCGTATACTTCGGGAAGCTTATGGTGAACATGCTCCATCTCAAGATACTTGTGAATGTTGGCTTAAACACTTTAAAAGTAATGATTTCAATGTGAAAGACAAAGAACGTCCAGGTTAACCGAAAACATTTGAAGACCAACAATTACAAGCATTATTGGATGAAGAAGCGTGTCAAACTCAAAAACAACTTGCAGAAAGATTAAACGTTGCTCAGCAAACAATTTCTGATCGTTTACAAGCAATGGGAAAGATTTTAAAGGAAGGAAAATGGGCGTCACATCAACCGAATGAGAGACAAATGGAAAACCAAAAAGTCATCAGTAAAATGTTTCTTCAATGGCAGGAAAGTCTTTTTTGCATTGAATTGTAACTGGCGATGAAAAGTGGATTTATTTTGAAAATTCCAAATGCACAAAATCATAGGTTGATCAAGGTCAACCATCAACATTGACTGCAAAGCCAAATCGCTTTGGAAAGGAGACAATGCTCTGCATTTGGTGGGATCAGGAAGGTGTGGTGTATTATGAGCTTCGAAAACCAGGTGAAACCATTACTACTGATCAAATAATCAATTTGAACAACGCTTTGATTGTGAAACAACCAGAATGTGCCAGAAGACCTGGCTAAATAATTTTGCTTCATGATAATGCACCATCACACATTTCAAAACTAGTTAAAGACACTTTAAAAGATCTTGCCTGGAAAGTATTAACCCACCCGCAGTATTAAGCAGACCTTGCTCCTTCAGATTACCACTTGTTCCCATGGATGGCACACACACTTTCTGAGCAGCACTTCAAAACGTACAAAGGAGTGGAAAATTGGGTCTCTGAATGGCTTGCTTCAAAACAAGAAAAGTTCTACTGGGACAGTGTCCCACAAATTACCTGAAAGATGGGGGAAATTTGTACCTAGCGATGGATGTTACCTTCAGTAAAACACTTTTGATATTTCTCTTGAAATTATCATGTTTTCTTTGATTAAAAAGTCCACCATTATTAACCGGTATACCTAGTATATGCTACCTGTGTGACTTTGGTTTATTTCAGTCCATTTTATAACCTATAACTGTGATATTACCTGTTGTAATGAAAATTAAAATAAGTAGTGTCTAGCACAACTTCTGGCACATAATAGGCACTCAAAAGTTACTTTCTTCTCCTTTTTTTGGCTCTTCCACTGCAAACCCTAATAACTTACATTTTTTGACCTATTGTAGAGTTTTCTTGAAAGAGCAAATCAACATCTACATCAAAGTTGCAAGTAGTAATGCACCAAGTCATTCCTCCTACCACCTGCAAGACAAAGAAAATATGTGTTTTCTCTTTCTAGTTGGGAAGAGGGGAAGAAGTCAAAGTAGTCAAAATATAAGTATATTTTACAGACTCCATAAACATACAAAATTATGTATTGTTAGAGAGAGTATGTATGTCCTGACTTCATCAACTACAATTTATCTAAGATAGCACTGCTGGATAAAACTTTCTGCAATGATGGCAATGTTCTGAACATGCACAGTCCAATACAGCAGCTGCTAGCCACATGTGGTTACTGAGCATTTGAAATGTGGCTAGTGTGACTGAGAAAGTGACTTTTATTACTAAGTGAATATAGACTTAATTTATACTGAAGGAGACAGACATTAATTCTTAGGTGAGAGAAGTTTTAAACCAGTTTTGAGTAGTGCTAGATTCCAGAGAGATTATCTATTTAATAGACCAGACACATGAGTAGCAAAATTGACATTTTGTGGCTTATTATTTTATTTTCATACCTCTAATTTTTTTCATCTACCTAAAGGGGATGTGAATTCTTGCTCTACTTTTCCCACAGGCTTTCTTTCAGATGCAAATGAGACTAAGGCTAAAAATCCACTTTGAAATAAAAAACAAAATAATGAATCTTACTTCTGGCTGTGCTTAGACCCATGTGAGATGTCTAATAACATACAGATTCCAGGCCCCAGCACAGACCTACATGACCAGAATTTCAATGGGTGAGGCCTAGACAACTATATGCTGAAACAATGCAGTGATTCTGTTATGAAAAGCCAGAACTGTAGCCTACTGGAGCACTCAACACTTTTTTCTACCAGGAAGCTTTCCTGGCCTGTCCTGTCTGATCTGGATGCTTGATTTCTGTACTAGAATACAGATCACTGCAGTAGTACTTGCTGTATTATGACACTTATTTTATGCATTTTGGTATACTTGTCTATTTTCCCTATGCTATAGAAGTTGAGGTCTTTGAATACAGGGTGTCTGTCTTACCACTTACCTCAATATCTATTACTATGCCTTGAGCATAATAATTGTTCAAGATTCTGCTGAATTAAACTTTACTATATAGTTAAGTTCTCCCTCTTCCAAACTAAGCATCTGCCCACAGGAATTGTCTGTGAACACATTGATTTGGGATGGCTCCTTATTAACTCAGATTATTTTATTTTACATAAGTTTTATCTTCCCACCCAAACTGTAAGTTCCTTGAAATGAACTATTTCATTAGCTTATTTGCATTTCCCAAAGTTTCATGCATAGAAAAGGAATTCAAAGTGTGCCTACTGATATATTATTATTTTCTTTTAATAAGAAACACTTCCATAATAAATCTGAATAAGGAAGAAAGGGAAACACGGACTTGGAGAAAGGAAAAATAAATCTCTTCTTCCTTTCCATAGTTAACCATGCCATCTTGACAAAAAAATGGACTAATAGAAAGATGTCCTCTTACCTTATCAAAAGGTGACAAGCCTTTAATTCTTGCCCTGAAATATCCAGCTGCAACCAAGAGCTCCAGAATTTCAGTTAATTTGACATTTTGTTCTTCATCTTCTCTTGTTTCTACCTAAAACAAAAGGGAAAAAGATGTAAATACAAGCTACCTTGAATACAGAAACACCAGATATATCTCCTGATGCCACAACATTGTCAGGTGACATTGGCTATACCACTGCAGTCATGAAGGAGCATGGGCCACAGTGCTGCCACCAGAGTTTCACAGAAGAGACTCCCCAGGTGTCTCTTCTAATCATCATAGATGAGGTCAGAAGACACAGGTAGCATAGCCTATTTACCAGGTGCTGAAGGAATCCAGAGAAAGGAAGGTTAAGGCACATCACCACCTTGTTCTCTAAGACATGGTGTACTTGACAGGTTTCTCAACTAGATTATAAATTCATTACAGAGGAACAAGGTGGTGTTTTCTTTCTTTCTTTCTTTTTTTTTTTAGCTTCATACTCATTTTGGTCCATATAATTTTAAAGAGGGTCAAAAACAAAGAATTCAAATATGTATGCCTCTCCACACTTCTCTTTTTGTTCTCTAAGACAAACATAAATAAGGTTTTCAACTCAGAAATATTAAAGGGTGATTATTGCCATATAACAGAATTGCCTTAAAAATAATAAATTTACTTACTATCCTATATAATAAAAGCCCACCGACTTAACGGTGGAACGACCAGAATGACCACTCGACCAGTCACTATAAGGTGCACTGACCACCTCTTGGTCCCTCCCCCTGGTCCACAGGCTCTAATTGCCTGATGGTGAATGGGGACCCTGGGATGGATGGCAGGGGATGCAGGATGGGCCAGACCAAGATCCCTGTTCTGCTGGTCACCCTACACAGAGAGGGTGACCTGTGGCTAGGGTGGGGCCAGCAGGCTCTGATTGCCTGATGGCGAACAGGGACCCCAGGATGGTGCAGGGGATGTGGGCAGCACCAGGCCAAGGCCCCTACCCCACCAGTTGCCCTACACACAGAGAGGGGTCACAAATAGTTGAAACTGGCTGACCTCTTGGTCTCTCGCCCCCTGGTAGTCAGGTTTCAATTGCCCAATGGCAAAATGGGAACCTGGGTAGGTGGCAGCGGGGGCAGGGCCAGCTTCCAGCAGTCGGGGAAGATAGCCCTAATTGCGGGCTAGGCCTAGTCACCGTACCCACGCATAACTTTTGTGAGCCAGACCTCTAGTACGTGATATAATAAAAAATTGTTTCATTTACAGGGTGGGGCAAAAGTAGGTTTACAGGTTTTGGTATGGAAAAGAATAAAATAATAATACAAGAATAAACTCTGTGTTTTGTGTACTCACAGCTGTAAATTCACTTTTGCCTCACCTGGTATATCCTATCTTCACTACCAGGTGTTTATTTACAAGTTAAATTTATTGAAATATTTTAATACTTTTGCCTCCAATTACTTTCATGAACTGTATCCCTTTCCCATCTTGAGTCACTGCAGAAAATAAAAAGCCAACCATTTCTATAAAACACCACCAAAGTATTCTGGTTCAAATCTTTGTACTCATGAGTTGGGACTACTCTCTTACTCAAAAATGCCTATTAAATCTTCTTTACTAAGCATCTCACATTAATCCTCCCTTCCTTTTTATTTATACTACATGCCAGGATGATTGCAATTGACTCTCAATCTTTCTTCTCTGGTAATCTGTCTTGTTCATTCATTCCTAAATCACAGCTTTTATTTATTTACTTTTAAATATTTTCTTAATTTAATAAATCTTTATTTTCAGATTATTACATTTGTTTCTCTCCCCTTTATTGTTCAGATTATTACATTTGTTTCTCTCCCCCCCATAGCTTCCCTCCACCCAGCTCCCATTCCTCACTCTACCCTTACCTTCTCCACCCATTGTCCTCATCCATAGGTGTATGATTTTTGTCCAGTCTCTCCCTGCACTCCCCTCACCCTTTCCCCTGAGAATTATTAGTTCACTCTTTTTCTGTGCTCCTGATTCTATTATATTCACCAGTTGATTCTGTTCATCAAATTTTATTTCACTTAATTTTTAGATTCACTTGTTGATAGATATGTATTTGTTCATAATTTTTCATCTTTTACCTTTTTCTTCTTCCTCTTCTTAAAGAATACCTTTCAGCATTTTATATATAATACTGGTTGATGAACTCCTTTAGCTTTTTCTTATCTGTGAAGTTCTTTATCTGCCCCTCAATTCTAAATGATAGCTTTGTTGGATAGAGTATTCTTCGTTGTAGGTTCTTGCTATTCATCACATTGAATATTTCTTGCCACTCCCATCTGGCCTGCATAGTTTCTGTTGGGAAATCAGCTGACAATCATATGGGTGCTTCCTTGTAGGTAATTAACTGTTTTTCTCTTTCTGCTTTTAATATTCTCTCTTTTTCTTTTGCTCTTGGTATTTTAGTTATGATGTGTCTTGGTGTGGTCCTCTTTGGATTCCTTTTATATGGGGTTCTGTGTGCTTCCTGAACTTGTAAGTCTATTTCCTTCACCAGATGTGGGAAGTTTTCAGTCATTATTTCTTTAAATAGGTTTTTAGTATCTTGCTCTCTCTCTTCTTCTGGCACCCCCATAATTCTGATGTTGGTATGCTTGAAGTTGTCCCCAGAGGCTCTTTACACTAGCTTCACATTTTTGGATTCTTTTTGCTTTTTCAGTAGAGTGTTTTTGCTTCTTTGTATTTTAAATCTTTGACTTCTTGCATTCCTCTTGTCTGCTGTTAGGTCTCTGTAAAATACTTTTTATTTCAGTCAGTGTATGTTTAATTTCTAATTGGTCCTTTTTCATCTCTTGGGTCTCGCTAAACTTATCCATCTTTTCTAGGAGATTCTTGAAAAACCTTATAACTGTGGTTTTGAACTCTATATCCAGTCATTTGTTTTCCTCCATTTCTTTTGTTTGTGACCTATTACTTTGTCTGCATTTTCACTATGTCAGGAGAACTTCTGTGCTGGAATCAGCCTTATGATGCAAGACTTGCAAAACTGCAAAAGCCTCTTTGTTGAGCTTGAATGGGGTGGAGTCTCAGGGCTTAGTAGACAGCCTTGGCTTCCCGTCAGCCCTGCTCTACGTGACCCCTGGGTCTCAAGTGACTCTTGGTAATTGTTGCAGCCCTCTCTGTGCGCACGCACATTCCTCTAGACCTCTGCCTTTCCAGTTCCCTTGGGCTCCAGGACCTGAGTCTGTGTTCCCAGAGTCTCGCCTGAAACTGGGGTTCAGTGCAGTTAGAAGTGGCGCAGTTGAGAAGCTCAGTCTCCCGCCCACTAGAGAAAGCCAGTGGCACAATTAGCAGTCCGTCCTCTCTGTGCGCATTGGTGTGCTCGCCCTAGACTTCTGCCCTTTCACGGCTCCCCTAAATTTTCGTGCACTCCTCCCTTTTCACAGTCCAGTAGGTTAAGGGGTTCAGTGCTATAGGGAGTCTCCATCTCCCTCTCGCCAGAGGAAGCCAGCCAGGCACTCCAGCGCGCCCGCTCTCTCCACGCACGCGTTTCCATACCTCAGCTTTTTGCAGCTCTTCTGAGTCTCTGTGGGCCCCTCTCGTTCCTTCTAGTTGTAGAATTTCCACTCAGCCAGCTTTCCTGTGGTCCTAGATGGTGTCTGTTCTGTCTTTTGGTTGTAGTTTGAAATTGTTGTGTGAGGCAGCAGTTTAGGTGTTCACCTATGCCACCATCTTGGTTTTTTCCAATCACAGCTTTTACTTCCTTACCTCTTTAGCTCATCCCCCAGCCCTCATTATTTAATGCATCATACACTGAGTAGAAGATAAACTCCAAATGTCTTAGTTTGGCATTCAGATTTTTGGCCACAAGCTATCCTTTCAGCTTCATCCTTCCCCTCCTGCCACAACAATCCTGACATGGCTATGGCCAATCTCGTTCTCTTAATATCCTGATCACGGACAAATCATCAGCAAATTCTAGCTTCTATTTGATGCCAAACTTGGCAAATGCAGCCTGAAATAGCCATTTCTCTGCATTTATATTTTACTTATAATCTGCCATTTATTCAATTAAGTATCAGCCTCTTTTGAGTGACAGGTCTGGTGTTAATGAACATGCCTATCTTTCTAAATAGACTATTATATTAGCTGTTTAAGGAAAGGATCCATATAATATTTACCCAGCATTATGAAACAGCATTTTGGCTTCAAAATTATAGAATGACATGCTCAGTCCTATCTAATAAAAGAGTAATATGCAAACTGATCATCACTCCAACACAAAAGATGACTGCCCCCATGTGGTCAAAGATGGCTGTCCCTATGTAAACACAAGATGGCCACCACAAGATGGCCAGGAGGGGTGGGCAGTTGGAAGGGACCAGGCCTGAAAGGGAGGGCAGTTGGTGGTGATCAAGCCTGCAGGCGAGGGCAGTTAGGGGTGACCAGGCTGGCAGAGGAGGGATGTTGGGGGCAACCTGGCCTGCAGGAAAAGGCTGTTGGGGGAGGGGGGCCACCAGGACCCAGGCCTATAGTGGAGGGCAGTTAGGGGTGACCAGACCTGCAGGGGAGGGCAGTTAGGCATCAATCAGGCTGGCAGGGGAATGATTAGTGGGTGATCAGGCTGGCAGGCATAAGTGGTTAGGGGCAATCAGGCAGGCAAGCAGTTGGGAGCCAACAGCCCTGGATTCTAAAAGGGATCCCAGATTGGAGAGAATGCAAGCTGGGCTGAGGGACACACTCTCCATGCACGAATTTCATGCATTGGACCTCTAGTCATTATATAAAGTGCATGACCTAAGCCAGTGGTCAGCAAACTGCGGCTTGTGAGCCACATGTGGTTCTTGAGCTGTAGTTTGCCGCTCTGTTAACTATTGAGTTTGCTGGTCATTGACCTAAGCCATTCATGTATGAGCAAAATGTTTTAATAGTCATGACACTGATGATGGAAAGTCAAGTTTATTTTGAAATACAAACTGCTAAGAAAGGGAGTATACACATATAGTTGAACAAGAATTTTTTTAAAAATACATTTTATTGATTTTTTTTACAGAGAGGAAGGGAGAGGGATAGAGAGTTAGAAACATCAATGAGAGAGAAACATTGACCAGCTGCCTCCTGCACGCCCCCTACTAGGGATGTGCCCACAACCAAGGTACATGCCCTTGACTGGAATTGAACCGGGACCCTTGAGTCCGCAGGCGGATGCTCTATCCACTGAGCAAAACCGGTCAGGGCTGAACAAGAATTATTAAAGTAACTGTTAATCCCTTGAAATGGTGGTGGAGGTGATAACCATATACTAGTACTCATTTAACTTAACTCTCAGATGACCTTGGTCCAGCCTATCCAATATTTCGAAGATTAGCATTCACCAGCTATTAGTGGACATGTATAAATAAGGTAGTATTAATTATTCACACCTTCTCTTCCTTGGCAACCGACCTGTAATGGGTGAAACTCAAATAGAAGAGAAGGTAAAGAGCAGTTATGGTTCACAAAGGTAGAGTAGGGAGGGATGATACTACATACAAGTATTTTCTTCAAACTCCTGGGATGTAAGACAGGTAGCCTTCAATTGTTCAGTCATCATTTATCATAAAAACACTTCTAAGAAGGGGACAGAACATCATGGGACGATGATCCCTGCTTCAACTGCTACGTAAGGAGCACCCTATGGAAGATGCATGGCTTGTGCTTCCCAACCACTCACCCCCAGAATAGAGAAGTGTACTTTTGCAATAAAACCTGTAAAATAACTTTTTGGCACAAGACACTGAATGGATAATGCCAATAAGACTTCAAATTCATTTCAGAGTTAACACTGACACAAAATAGAAAAAGAGCATGAAAGAATGTCCTGGGAAGCCATAAAAAGCCACCAGATTGGTTTATACATCCAATTGTTAAAAAAAAACAAACACTTAAAATTCTGTTCAAGATGAATGACTGTGAACTCCTCAACCAGCCACATTAAATTTCCAATTGCCTTGTACTGCAGTTCATGTAAGCTGGAGGGCAGGGCCAAGTCCAGCTATCTGCATATCCTCCATACCATAAACAGTTTAAAGAACTAATGCTAATGAATTAATAGGACTAGTAACAGCTTAATCACACAGAGTATATGCACTAGTCTTTTAACTAAATGGTAACTTGATTTTATAGTCATCCTGTCTGCCTCCTAATTGCCAAGAACTGTCCTAGTCTCTTGGAAAAGTGACAAATAAGACCCTGCAATTAGAGCAGTGTTAAACGAAGTTTATTTTAGAAAAATTCCCACTGGTAGTGGGACACTGAATCAGAAGAATTTAAGATAAAACCAGAGAGATAAGACAGGAGTCTACAGCCAAAGGCCAGGCAAAAACTTGATGACATCCTGGAATAAAGAAGTGGCAAAAAAAGAAATGTCAAATAAAACATCACAGTACAGAACCCGATATTCACAAATTCTTGGCTCCATCAAAGCAACTCATGTGGAAGGTTTTACCTGATACAAGGGCTCTGACATTACACTTGTTAGGATTTCCTAAGATAACAACAAAACACTTGCACTCTGGGAACCACACTGACAGCTACGCCCATCCTTTCTTCACTATATCACCAGCTTTTACGCGCAATTAGTGGGTACTTGTGATATGAAAGGGCCTAGGGGCAGGGAAACAGAGAAGCAAGAATGGGGCAGCTAAGAGCGAAGGAACCGCTCCTGGGTCCGGAAATCAGCCGCCTGCCGGAGGCCTGCTTCGGAACCTTAGGAGGGGACAGTGGGGCGGCGTTGATTCCATTTCTCTCAAGAATGTGTGATAAACTAGCTTTCAACCGGGAGAGAAGGCAGATATAAACCACCTAGCTAAGTGATATTTGCACCCCGAAGGAAATGCACTTCCCCTTTATTCCCGCAACGTGGTAATCCGGAAACCATTGGTTATCCTCACCCCAGACTCAGTCAGTGCTTAGTGGCAAACGCCTCTGGAAGGAAAGGCACCCGTTACCTTCCAGACTAGCCGCACCCCTGCCGCGGTGCTGGTGCCGGGTCCCCTCCACACAACGGACTCCGCAGGGCACGACCCACGGGGGAGCCGCTCCCAAAATGTCTCCGCGCGAGGTTACCGCGGGGGGCATGCTCCCCAAACACAGGCGGGTGGGCTGGCCTTCCGGCCCCCGCAAGGCGGCGGCAGCCCAAGAAGGTCATGGCCCTTTGCACAACCGGAGCACAGACCGTCGCAAAGCACATCTCGTGACTCCGGGCGCAGCAGCGCCTCCCTCCGGGCGAGCCCTGCGGAGTCAAGGGTCCGGTAACTACCCTGAGCAGGAGAGGCGAGGCCTGCCCCCAGGGAGGACCTGATAGCGCCCACAGATGGGCCGGCGCTCCCCGCGGTGCGCACCTGAGGGAGGAGGCGGGGTGCCCAGCGCGGCCTGGCCCTTTCTCGGGAACCCGACGTGTCAGGAAGAGGGACTCCTTACCTCTGGGAGACCCTGGCCCTCCGGCCCCCTGGGTAGCCCCATAACCCGGCTGACTGATGTGTGGAAGCACAAAAGTCCGCGGAGCGGCCGGAGGAGGCTGTCTCCAGCCGCGAAGCAGCTCCCGGAGTGGAGTGCAAAGCGGCCACTTCCTCCGCAGTTGCCGCTGCCGCCGCCGCCGCCGCAGGTCTGGAGCGCCTGGCGCCGTGAGCATGCGCACTGGGGCGGAACGCGGCGCGCTGTGAATGCGCCTGCGCAAGGCGGCCCTGGTAGAGGCGGGACTGGGGGTAGTGGAGCTGAGTCCCTGGCGGCGGAGTCTGACCTCTCAACGGGGTTCTGCATTTCCCTCCAAGAAGCTTTATACAAGGGCCTATTCCCGCATTTTGGAGACATTTTTCATCCTGAGTCTCCTCTCTGCTTCTCAAGGACATGAATCAAGCGGGTTCGGTTCTCTCCCTCAGCCCGACTTGGGGAGCCTCCTGGCTCCAGGTCAGAGTCCGAGCATGAAGAGCCCGGCTCTAGCTCAGGACCGGCTGCTCGTCAAAGTCGCGCACTTGGACAAACTTCTTACATGCGGACCAGGAGCCGAGCTCCCGAAAACGCTTTCCGCACGCCTGCTGCCTCCCTAACGCCTGAACCAGTGCATGTACTCCCCAAGAAAACTTGTCGGGGATAATGTGCCCCCATCCCCCTCCCCACTACCTCAGCCTCTATTCTTCCTTAAGGGAAGGTCTCTTGAAAATGCGACTCCAGTGTTGAGGTCATTTTAGCTGCCACATCACTTACAAGATGCACCCCTTGTGTATCCCAGAGGATGGCAGCTTTGTTAACGAGTTGTCTTCCGGGCCACAAGCCACTGCACCTGCTCCATAATAGCTTCTCCAGCTTTTTCTCCTCTTCCTCCTTCTCCTCCTTCTCTTCCTTCTCCTCTTCCTCTTCTTAGTGATGAAGAAAGCGATGGCATCTAAACACGTTTTTAAAAATTGATTTTAGGGAGAGCAGAGAAAAACAACATCCATGAGAGAGAAATATTGACTGGTCGCCTCCCTTTTGCCACCCGACCGCAATTGAACCCGTGGCCTTTTGTTGTATAAGAGAAGCTCCAAGCAACTGAGCCACCAAGTCACGGGTGCAAGTGAAAACTTTGGATACTTCCCTGTGAGCCTTTGGGGAGGGGCAGGAGTGTGAGACTGAGATTCTTGAGATCAAAAAGGGGTGTGTGTGTGTGGGGGGGCGCTTGCTTGCTTGCTTGCTTGCTTGCTTCCTATCTGCTTTCCAAGTGGTTATTCCATAAATGTTTGTCCTTGAAGAAATCCATGCCTTTTGTGCTCCTAGAGTTTCTCCTGACAGACAGAGATGTCTCTGGAACCTTATGCATGGCCATTTCCTTCTTAAATGTAGTTAGCAAATATTGCTAACAAAACTTTGTGCCAACACCCTGGCCGGATGGCTCAGTGGGTTAGAATATCCTCCTGATAACAGGTTTCGGGTTGGATCCCCAGTCAAGACACATAGAATTATCCAATGAATGAATGCATAAATAAGTGAAACAACAGATCGATATCTTGCTTGCTCTCTCAAATCAATACTTGCCTCCTCCCCCAAACTGTGTGCCACCTTCACCAGACACCAAGGATTAAAAAACAATTGAGTATGCAAATTAAGCTGTTGAGATGGGAACTCTTTTATATTAGTTTTATGTGTGTAAGAAAATGATGAGCCCTAGCCAGTTTTGTTCAGTGGATGGAGCGTTGGCCCTGGTTTGATTTGGTGCATGACCCCATACCTCAGCTGCAGGCTTAATCTCCAACCCCGGTTGGGGCATGTGCGGGAGTATCCCTTGCATACTCTCTAAAAAAAGAGTCAATGGAAAAATATTCTCAGGTGAGGATTAATAATAACAACAACAAAATGATGAAATAGAAATGATCTCTTGCTCTCACTGTGAAGCCAATGAAACTCAATTTCTAAGGCATCCACTTTCATAACTCCCCAAATGTGTTATTTTTATAATATTAAAATTGTCCATTGAATGAGGGATAATGGAGGGTGATAATTTGCAGCCATTTTTGGATGACCAGACAGGTATTGATGCCTAAGGACAGGTAGCAAAATCTCACATAGCAAGCAAGCCTAAATAGTTGTGTACAAAGCAGCCCAGGGAATAGAGCTTAAAGAATAATAGGACTTGGTAGGCTACACAGGAGTCTCATATTGTAAATGCCTCTGCAATGTTTAAAAAACAAAAAACAAAAAAACATGAGCAGCTATCTTTCCCAATAAGAAACTGTCCCCGTTAACTTTCTGTGTAAGGTCACAGTAGCAGACTTGAGTTGACAGTATGTTTTTTTTTTTTCCTAAGATCCCAGCAAAACAACTCAAGAATGCTTGGGCAGCCCACTTTCGAGAGAGAAACCCCCCCACAACCTTGGAAACAATGTAGATTTGTGAGGACTCTCTTAGATAAATGCATCTTTCTCCTTTTCTCCTGGCTCCAGATAACCATACACACATGTTGTCTCCCTGGTGAGATATTTGGGGATGAGGGATCCCCTGCCCCTCCTCTGCACATCCAACAGATGTGTTGTTCTTCTAAGTGCAAGATTCTCAGGAACCTCACAGATACTTTTCTTCCTGGGTAAAAGGGTGCCATAAGAAGTTTACTATAGTCTCAATCATTCTCTCCTCATGTTTCTCTTGGTCCTTTCATTCTTGGCTCCTGCTGTGACTAAGAAAGGGAATTATGAAGACTTGAAGCAGGAAAGAATTATGGGTGTTTGGAAAAGTGGAGTGACATAGTTTAGGTTACATATGTTAGTGGCAGTGCTGGGACTAGAGCCTCACATTTCTGATTTACAATGTCCTTTTATTCATCTATCATCCACCCACCCATTCATTCAACAGGTATTCTGAGATCCTTCTAGTTAATTGGCTCTTAAGCTTGGCTGTATGTTAGAATCACCTGGGGAGCTTTAAAAGCTACCATTGCCTGAGTTCCACTCCCCAGAGATTCTAATTTAATTGATCTGGGAAGGAACATAAAATTTACTTTTTCTTTGAAATATATTGTTTTATACGTAGACAATATGTATTGTTTATATAAACTGAGTGGCCAGATTATTATGATCTCTGAATGCATAATAATCTGGCCACTCAGTGTGTGTGTGTGTGTGTATCCTATCTAATAAAAGAGCAATATGCAAATTGACTGTACCTCCACTACACTCAAAAGCCACCCCCAGCTTTGCCCACCAGCCAATCAGACTGAGTATGCAAATTAACCCAACCAAGATGTCTACAGCCACAGAGAGCAGGAGGGAGGCTTGGGTTGACCCTGGTGATGGAGGAAGCCAAGCTTTCCCCACATCCTGGCAGGCACTTAAGGCAACAAAGTTTCAATGGCTGTGTAAGCAGAAGGCTTGGCTCCAGTCCAGGCTACAAAGTTTCAGTTATAGAAGATAAATAAATCCCAGATTTCAGGGCCTCCACTTGGGTTGCCGAGGGGGGGGGGGGACGGGCAGGGGGGAATGGCTGGTCTGCAAACCACCACAGGCCCCTTGCCCAGGCCACGCCATGCCCCAGCAAACCTCCACCCTGATCTGGGACACTCTTCAGGGCAAACCAGCTGACCCCCACCCATGCAGCAGGCCTCTATCCTATCTAATAAAAGAGTAATATGCAGATTGACCATCGCTCCAACACACAAGATGACTGCCCCCATATGGTCAAAGATCCTGCCTCCATGTGGACACAAGATGGCCACCACAAGATGGCCAGGACGGGAGGGCAGTTGGAAGGGACCAGGCCTGCAGGGGAGGGTAGTTAGGGGTGATCAGTCTGGCAGAGGAGGGAAGTTGGGGCTGATTGGGCCCGCAGAGAAAGGCAGTTATGGGCAAACAGGCTGGCAGGGGAGCAGTTAGGCATCAATCATGCTTGCAGGGGAGTGGTTAAGGGGTGATTAGGCTGGCAGGCAGCAGCAGTTAGAGGCAATCAGGAAAGCAGGTAGGTGAGCAGTTGGGAGCCAGCAGTCCTGGATTGTGAGAGGGCAGTTGAACATCCCTCTAGGGGTCCCAGATTGGAGAGGGAGCAGGCTGGGCTGAAGGACACCTCCTCCTCCCCCCCACCAGGTACACACACACACACACACACACACACACACACACACACTAGAGGCCCAGTGCATGAATTTGTGCATGGGTGGGGTCTGGCCAGCCTGGCCACGGGGAGAGGACATGGGCGGTTGACAGGCCTGCCTGCTGTTCGAACTCCTGGTCGAGCGGACAATTTGCATATTAGCCTTTTATTATATAGGATGTACACTGAGTGGCTAGATTATTATGTGTTAGTGATCATAATAATCTGGCCACTCAGTATATAAACCAATATGGGGGACATATACCCTGGACAATGCAGAAATGAACAGTAACCTCATTACTATAATGTTTTCTTATAGAGCACAGTGGCACACAAAATTTAAAATTCATAAACAAAGAGTCCTTAAGTTAAAAGAGTTCTTCCTGAAAATTCTTAATTGTATGACAATCCATTCTCAAACAATAAAAGTTTATGACACACTTTTTATTGAGGGGGAGTGAATATTAAAATTTCACAGATGACTCCCCTGAGCAGCCAGTTTGAGAACCACACCTCTCTGTGCTGGAGATACTGCAGTCACAGAACCAGATGAGATAATTACTGACACAATGAAACATATAAATTAATAAGATAATGTTGGGTAGAAATAAGTGCTCTGTAGGAAAAAAACCAAACCAGTGTAATATGAGAGGGCGTAGGTGAAGTCAGAGACTCCTTTAAATAAAAGACTCTCAGGATTGAGGAGAAACCTAAATCCAGAGAAGGTGCCACAGGAGTGTCTCAGGCAGTCTTCCCTCAGCTCCTCCAAAAAGCATTCCAGGCAATCTTCACTCAGCCCCTCCAAATCCACACTCATCCCTCTTACCCTGCCTGCTGCTATATGAGTTTGGCCAGGAAGGACCTCATCATCATGGTGTGGAGTGTGGGCATCTAGGATGTGAAGAACCAGGTATGGATCTTGGGGTGGAGAGATCTAGGCCATGAGACCTGGAAAGGAGAATCTCAATTGTGATTTGGTTAAATGTATGAAGAACCTAAATGCTATCCCAGGATATGATAATTCCATTTTTAGTATTTATGGATAAAGATCTTCATCACAATGTTATCTAAGAGAGAAAAACCTGGAAACTATGTAAATAGCCCATAAAAAGGAAATACTTAAATACATTATGTTACCAGTAAAAATATTCACTGCAGCAGGCCATGAAAGAAAAGGCTGAGAGATGAGGCTATCTAAATATTAGCAATGTTTGCCTGTCAAAAAGTCATGTAAAACTTTTAAAAAGGAAACTGGAAAAATATTCATTATCTGTAATAAGAGTTATTGAAAAAATTAATAGAAAAATGAGTAAAAGACTTGAACACAGAATACCTAAAAGAAATTGTCACTAAATATTTTTAAAAAGCAGATTCTCAGCCTTATGTTAAAAAGTTAAAATTAGGTACCTTTTTACATGGAAGAAGTAATGTTTTAAGAACATTGAATTAACACTATAGCACCCCTAGTCATTAAGTTTTTGCAAATTTTTGCCTTTGGAAGGCAAACTTAATTTTTCAGCAAATATTCATTGACGGCCCACTGTGTGCCAGGCACTAAGAAGGGTTATCATTGGTGGAGGGGGAGTGATGCAGCCTCCAAGGGGCATTTGGAGTTTTCAGAGTGACTGGGAGGTATTACCAACATCTAGCACCAAACATTTGTTATGGATATCAAGTGTCCTACATTGACTTTGAGTCATAAGAATTGCTCTGGCAAAAGGAATGTGGGAAGATATGATATCATATCAGTTTGGGGCATAAATGTTAAAAGCCTTTAATTATATGTTTCCTTCACTCTTATGTTCTTTCTATCCATTGTAATTACAGCACAACCTAACTAGTACCCCAAACAAGGAAGAATTGTTCCTCCAAATGCTTTAATTATCTGCCTGAAAAGAGACAAAATGGAGCTGTGGATGAATGTGCACAGTCGACACCAAAAATTGTATGTTGAAATAAGTGCCATTAATGACAAGTTGAAACCTGGATGAGAGAGGAGTAGGAGCAATAATTTGAATGGGAAGTCAGTGACAGCTTCTACAAGGACATAAGACCTGGGTTTGAGGAAGAGTGAGGCTCTGCCTGGGGAAGCATTTCAGGCTGATGGACTGGTATGGAAAGAGCAGGAGGAGTGGGTGGGGCTGAGGGCTGGAGTGTGGAGAGCAGAGGTGGAGGGGCCGGATCCACGCAGGACCCTGGGGACCATGGGAAGGGGCTTGGATCTTACCCAGGCACTGAGAGCAATCAGAGGGCTTAAAGAAACTATTTGGCAAACATGCTGTGCTATCACTGGAGTCAAGTCAGCCCTTGGTCTGTAGAAATGGATTTGAGTTCCAAATGTTCATAGTGACAAGATTGCTCATGTGCAACTCCTACTGCCATAAATAGCAACAATTGGAATACAACCCTTCCACTGTCTGAAAATAGCGGGAAAGGAAGCAATGACTCAGGAAATGCACTTTGAAATAATCTCCATTTATATAACACTAGAGACCCTACATGAAATTCATGCAGTGGGGGAGGGATCCCCACAGTCCAGCCTGCCCCCTCTCACAATCCGGGAGCCTCAGGGGATGTCCTACTGTCAGCCTAAGCCACAGTCTTGCCTCCCTCTGCAGGTTGATCTGGGGCTGCTGGGACCAGAAAGTGGCAGCGGCTTGGGCATAACCCCTGCTTCCACTCCAGGGCTGCTGGGACCAGGCCCCCTTCTATGTTTGTGTCTGTCTCCACTCTGGCCCCCAGAAGACCTGAGCTGTGGCCATGGGGCT
>JAAGEH010000393.1:57546496-57625741 GCA_011751065.1 Lasiurus cinereus
TATATATATATATAGTCTAGTGGCCCGGTGCATGAAATTCATGCACATTAAAAGGGAATTAATTTGAGGAAATATTTTAATATTGCTATTTGCCCTTTCTCTATAATAGAAGTGTCAGAGATGAAAGAAAATTAGTAAAATGTATATGAAAATCTTCCTCCTGTCAGAGTCTGGAGCGTGCTGTGGGACCCAGAGCCAAGTCCCTGCCCACCTGCACATGCCTTTAAATCATGCGAGACACGGACACGGCAGGCCCCACTCCTGTCAAGCCACACCTGGTGGGGGCACAACTCAGGTCCCCTGGCCCAGGCCAGGGAGAGGGGTGTGACCTGAGGTCCCCTATCCCAGCACTGGGATGGGAGAGCACAACCTGAGGTTCCCCCATCAAGCCCTGCTGGGTGAGGGATGTGGCCTGAGATCCTCAGCCAAGCCCTGCCGGGTGGAGGGGAGTAGCCTGTCAAGCCCCACTGGGAGGGGGGTGCAGTCTCAGATCCTCTGTCAAGCCCTGCTGGGTCGGGGTGGGGGGGTGCATCTTCAGGTCTCCTGGCCCAGCACTGGAACAGGGGGTGCACCTTGAAGTCCCCTGTCAAACCCTGCCTGGCTGGGGGTGTGGCCTGAGGTCCCCTAGCCTGGCACTGTGGCTGGGGATGTGGCCTGAAGTCCCCTGCCCCAGCCCAGTGCCAGGCAACATCAGGTTCCTACTGATAGTTTCTTAAGGCTCATTATGGGAACTCGGCTCCTGTTGTGGGTGCAGACATTTGTATTATGGAAACCCCACCTCTGCTGTGGGCACCGGCATCTTTATGATGGCATAAGAGTTGATTTGCATATTCCCTCTTTATTAGATAGGACTAGAGGCCTGGTGAATGAAATTCATGCACTGGGGATTGGGAGGGTTTCTCAGCCTGGCCTGCACCCTCTCTAATCCAGGACCACTTGGGGAATGTCTGACTGCCAGCAGTTGGACATCCGTCTCATAATCTGGGACTGCTGTCTCCTAACTAATTGCTCACCTGCCTGCCTGCCTGCCTGATCACCCCTAACTACCTCTGCCTGCCTGCCTGATCATCTCTAACTATCTCTGCTAGCCTGTCTGATTGTCCCTTACCCCTCTACCTGTCTGATCGCCCCTAATCACCTCTGCCTTGGCCCCTGCCATCATGACTTTGTCCAGAAGGACATCTGGTCTATTCTGTCCAATTAGCATACTATCTTTTTATTAGTATAGATTAACCTAGTAATTACAGTTTCATCAAGTGTCCATTTGAAACTGAATGAGAGAAAAATCCAAAATTACTTTAGAACAGAGACTGAAAAATGATCCATAGGAGAGACTTCTTAAATAGCAATGAAGACACACTATACTTTCAGTTCAAAATCAAATGATGAAATTAATTTACTAATAAGATTCATACATTTGTAGTTTTTTTAAATCTTCCCATTTCTTAGTAAAGACAAAAATTACTGCCGTGTTTCTGGATTATTTTATCAGACATGTTAACATCAACAAAAATACTCTAATTACTCTACCAACAAATAGAATAACATGGAAGTCATTAATTTATGAGATTGGCACTTAAGTAATATAAAATTATAAAAATCGCCCTAAAAATTATAATCCTAAAAGTATCTAGTTGAATCATTGTGTCATCTTTTAAGAGCAGTAAAAAGTTAAACAAATCATAATTATATTAATAGAGAGAAAATGATCTTGTAGTTCTGGATCTTCAGAAGTAGACTCAATGCAAGGTGCAATCAACTTGGAAGGTGAATTCCCTCTGTTTTCAGGTTGTGAAGACCAAGGTCTGAATCCAGTGCTTGGTGTAGCCACACTTCTTGTTGCCAGTGGAAGATGTGATGGATCAGCAAAGATCCTCAGTGGAGAGAACTTGTAAGGAGGTTCTCCCTCACTTTTCAGAATGGGGGAAAGGACAGAGGGTCCTTTTCTCAAGAACTACACATAAAGATAAGGAGGTATGCATGAGATTGTTCATGGCAAGTATTGTTAAAAAAAAATACTAAGTATAACCTAAATAGTCATCAAAAGAATAGATATATAACTTGTGATATTGTTATACAGTGAATTAATATGCAATGGTGAAAGTGAACTGGAGTTACCTGTTTGAAAATGGATAAATATGAAAAAACTAGAGGCCCAGTACATGAAAATTCATGCACTGGATGCGGGAGGAGTGTCTCTCATCTTGGCCTGTCTCCTCTCACAGTTTGGGAGTCCTCAGGGGCAGGAGGTGACCTGGTGATCGGGGGAAAGCAACGCCCATCACACCTCTACTGAAGCCACTGCTGGTAGCACAAACCTTGACCAGCCCTGGTTACCTGAGCCTCAGGTGGCCCTGGGCAGCTGTCATCTGAGGCTTGCCTGCACCTTGAGCCAGCCCTGCGGAACTTAAGGCACTGGAGGACTTTGGAGGGAGGCACACAGAGCAGCCAGACCTGTCTGCTCCTCTGGTGGGGCTGAGGAGACTGGGCACCGCCATCTTGTGGCTGTGGGTGCCTCCATCTTTGAGGGCATGGCAGTCAATTAGTATATTCCTTTCTTATTGGCTGTGGACACCACCATATTTGAGGGTGGGGCAGTCAATTAGCATATTCCTTCCTTATTGACTGTGGGTGCTGCCATCTTTGCGATGGTGTGAGCATCAGTTAGCATATTCCCTCTTTATTAGATGGGTTGTACAGTTGAGTTTTTAAGAAAAGCAACTTGAATAATGATTTGCTAAGTTTTCATTTAATGCTTACCCTATCTAATAAAGACAGAATATGCAAATTGACTGTCACTTTGCAACAAAGATGGCGGCACCCACAGCCAATAAGGAGGAAATATGCAAACTGACATGACAAAGATGCTAGCGGTTGGGCCAGGACACTTATATCATTGCATGATGACAATGCAGGCATTACGCCCTGCCCCAACCACTCTGGGCTTCTGGGAAGTCTGTGGAGTTAGAAGACGGCTTCGGGAAGGAGCAAAGGTGGAAGGGTCCTGGGTGCTGGCAGCCAGGGAAAGGAAGGCCTCTTCTTGCATGAAACTTCATGCATTGGGGCTCCAGTGAATGCATAAATGTGTAGTGTGAAAGTGTGCCTGGGAATTATGCACAAGATTCTGGTTTTCTTTGGGGATGAAGCAGGAAGGAGGACCCAAGAGTAGTAACTCTATCTGTAATGTTTTATTTCTTGGGGAAATATGATCTAAGGCAATTATATTATAATGCCAATATTTGGTAAAGTTGGATTATTCATAGATGAGTAATCATATTTTTATTTTCTGCATATTTTAATTATTTTATAATAAAGGTGTGTTGAAAATGAGATAAATCAGCTGGAGAATCCAAGATGGCGGCATAGGTAAACACCTACACTGCTGCCTCACACAACAATTTCAAAACTACAACTAAAAGATAGAATGGACATCATCCAGAACCACAGGAAAGCTGGCTGAGTGGAAACTCTACAACTAGAAGGAAAGAGAGGGGCTCACGGAGACCCACAGGAGCTGCAAAAAGCTGAGGTACGAAGATGCACATGTGGAGAGAGTGGGTGCTAGAGTACCTGGCTAGCTTTCTCTGGAAGGAGGGAGACAGAGACTCCCAACTGCACTGAACTCCTTATCCTATGGCACTGAACCCCAGGTCCAGCCGAAACTCATATGGGGGGAGTTTGGACTGTGAAAAGGGAGAAGTGCACGGAAATTTAGGGGAGCCATGAAAAAGCAGGAGTCTGGTGGTACACACAGCACTGCTTGCAGAAGACCGACTACTGATTGTGCCACTGGCTTTCACTAGTGGGCGGGAGACAAAGCCTCCCAATTGCGCCACTTCTAACTCCACTAAACCCCAGTTTCAGGTGAGATCCTGGGGACCCAGACTTATATGGTCCCGGAGCCCAGGGTAGCTGGAAAGGCAGCAATCTAGAGGTACTGTGCGCACACAGGGACTGCTCCAGCAATTACCCAGAGTCACGTGAGACCTAGGGGCCATGGAGGGCAGGGCCAACTGGAAGGCAAGGTGGTCCATTAAACCCAGAGACTCCACCTCTCCCAAACTCAAGAGAGAGGCTTTTGCGGTTTTACAAGTCTTGTATCACAAGGCTGAATCCAACACAGAAGTTCTCCTGGCATAGTGAAAATGCAGAGACAAAGGAAGAGATCATAAACAAAAGAAATAGAGGAAAACAAATGACTGGATATAGAGTTCAAAACCATGGTTATATGGTTTTTCAAGAATATCCTAGAAAAGATGGATAAATTTAGTGAGACCCAAGAGGAGATGAAAAAGGACCAACTAGAAATTAAACATACACTGATTGAAATAAAAAATATTATACAGAGACTTAACAGCAGACTAGAGGAAGGCAAGAATCAAGTCAAAAATTTGAAATATAAAGAATCAGAAAACACTCAAGTGGAAAAGCAAGAAGTAAAAAGAATCGAAAATTGTGAAGATAATGTAAGAAGCCTCTGGACAGCTTCAAGCGTGCCAACATCACAATTGTGGGAGTGCCAGAAGAAGAGAGAGAGCAAGATACTGAAAACTTATTTGAAGAAATAATGACTGAAAACTTTCCACATCTGGTGAAAGAAATAGACTTACAAGTCCAGGAAGCACACAGAACCCCATATAAAAGGAATACAAAGAGGACTACTACACCAAGACACATCATAATTAAAATACCAAGAACAAAAGAAAAAGAGAGAATATTAAAAGCAGAAAGAGAAAAACAGTTCATTACCTACAAGGGAGCACCCATATGACTGTCTGCTGATTTCTCAACAGAAACTATGCAGGCCAGATGGGAGTGGCAAGAAATATTCAAAGTGATGAATAGCAAGAACCTACAACGAAGAATACTCTATCCAACAAAGCTATCATTTAGAATTGAGGGGCAGATAAAGAGCTTCACAGATAAGAAAAAGCTAAAGGAGTTCATCAACCAGTATTATATGTAAAATGCTGAAAGGTACTCTTTAAGAAGAGGAAGAAGAAAAAGGTAAAAGATGAAAAATTATGAACAACAAATACATATCTATCAACAAGTGAATCTAAAAATGAAGTGAAATAAAATTTGATGAACAGAATCAACTGGTGAATATAATAGAATCAGGAGCACAGAAAAAGAGTGAACTAATAATTCTCAGGGGGAAAGGGGTGAGGGGAGTGCAGGGAGAGACTGGACAAAAATCATACATCTATGGATGAGGTCAATGTGGGAGTGGGGGGAGGAAGGTAAGGGTAGAGAGAGTGGTGGGAACCGGGTGGAGGGGAGCTATGGAGGGGAAAAAAGAGAAACAAATGTAATAATCTGAATAATAAAGATTTAATTTAAAAAAAGAGAGAATGAGATAAATCAACTACTAAAATGAATTAGAGGCAAAAAAGAAGGAACAGAGGAGTTTGACTATGAATCCAAGAAAGAAGATGGTTGTGGGAACAGCATGATTGATGGAGAACTTTTTCCTTTGGTGTTTTTTGAAGGTGGCAAAGACTTAAATATTTTTTTAAAAATTAATTTATTGTATAGAAGCCAGCCGAGGGACCAAAAAAAAAGATAGAAAATACAAATTTGAACCTTAGAGTATGGCTCTTACAAATCTCTCTCAAAAAACAAAAGAAAACAAAACATGCCCTACCAGTGTGGCTCAGTGTTTAAGCATGGACCTATGAACCAGGAAGTCACTGTTGATTCCCAGTCAGGGCACATGCCAGGATTACAAGCCTTATCCCCAGTAGGGGGCATGAAGGAGGCAGCTGATCGATGATTCTCTCACAACATTGGTGTTTCTATCTCCCTCTTTCTCTCTGAAACCAATAAAAAATATATAGCCTATCTAATAAAGAGGGAATATACAAATTGACTGTCACTCCGTCACAAAAATGTTGGCATCCTGAGCCCCTCTGCCCTGCCAGAGTGGTCCTTTTAGCCCTTGCCAAGGTGATGGGCAAGCAGGACCCCCCAGAGAGCAGACAACAAGGCTCCTGCAGAGAGTAGACAGCAGGCCCCCACAGAGAGCCCATCGTGCCGTATCATGCACAGTAGGTTTCCTGCTGCTTCTGCATGAGCCAGCAGGAATGGCAGCACACTGCTGGGAGCTGTGCTGCTTCCACAGGAGCTGGGAGGGACCCTGCCGATTCTGTAGGAGGTGGGAAGGACCCGCACTGCTACTGTGGGATGCAGGCCCGCCATCTCCTCTCCATGGAGGCTGTGGGCTGGCCCCCAACCTGTCTGTGTCTGCTTTAATTCTGGGGGCCATCCCAAGCTAGGTATAGTGATGACGCAAGCATTCTGCCAGGCCGCTCATGCTGCCTGCTCTCAGCTGCCGCCCCCCGCCCCCCAAGACTGGGGGACTCTGGCGGGGTGAGAGGACTGGGTGCCACTATATTTCTGATAAGAGTGATGGTTAATTTGCCTATTATTTATTAGATAGGAAATATATAAAACAAAATATGATTTTTCCTTATAGCTCCTCAAGAAAGGACAAGGGCCCTAACCAATTTAGCTCAGTGGATAGAGCATGATCCTGTAAACTGAAGGGTCCCAGGTTCGATTGCGGTCAAAGGCATGTACCTTGGTTGTGGGCACATCCCCAGTGGGGGTGTGCAGGAGGCAGCTGATCGATGTTTCTTTCATCAGTGTTTCTAACTCTCTATTCCTCTTCCTTCCTTTCTGTAAAAAAAAAAAAAAAAAGACAAGGACTGTGTGTGTTTTATCTACATGCTCAGAACCTGCCTTGCACAAGTGCACCATGGATGGATGGGTGCATAGATGGCTGGCTGGATGATGGCTGGATGGGTAAAGGGGTGAAAAGTGTAAAAGGTGGTAGTATTTAAACACTGTGTGCATCAGAGTGGCCACAAGGAGGCAGATGTGAGAGTCAATGATTATCTTAAGAGAAATTCAAATGGTAGCTACAAGTTCTAAGTGGTTTATGTGAGGGGAATATGCTCAGTATTAAGTGGAAACTGACTATCCTGTCATCTGCTAATTTCGCATTTTGAATATCACTAGGTGAACTTAGTCTTTCCTGGGAAAGGAGCTCTTGGTGCAAAAAAGGAAAGTTTCATTGACTGAACATGTATGTCCATCCTGAAATCCAAATAAAATAGCTGATTCTACAAGGACAAAGAGAATAGAAAAAGAAACACAAAAGTGCTATTATAACCAATTATAACCCTAAGATACAAGCAGGAAGCCACCTCCTTTTCTTCCTATCGATCTTTTAAGTTGTTCTTTAAAGATTTTCTTTCTTTCCCACCTGGATTATATCTTGTGCAAATTCTAAGTCTCTTCTGGGCACTTTTGTATATTAGAATAACCTTCATTTTAGATATTAAGAATTTTAATCTAATCTAGTATTTAATATTTTATCCAATGTATACATTCTCCTCTTTCTTGCTTTGATCTGACCTTGAATTTTGCAAAATGGAAATAAGGGTTTATGTATAATTTTTTTCTCAATCACCCCACTTCTTCCTAATTTACTGATTAAAGCTTTTGTCCTACCCTCAGTGTCATGCCAAAGAAAACTGGAATTAGTAGAGAAGAGGAAAATTGTATTTGAGTGGCTTTGGAGCATAACGTTGAGGGCTCTGTGTGGCCCATGTGCCAAAGCTGTTCCTTGTGGAGTTGCTTTTAGAGGGTATTATTTTTGTGCACTGTCTTGAGGGACTCCTGGGCTTGCACTGGTCTCCCCACACTAACTGTGGGGAGCACCATGAAGCTGATGTCTCATGATGTTCCCTTAATTTTCCTTTCAACTACTCCTGATATAAGCTCATTCTGCTAATTCAAAACTCTTGGGTGGAGTCATTTCAAACTTAGTTACACTTTGCTGGTTTCCCAGAGTTGTTGAAAAGACTCATGAATCCCTCTGCAATCTAATGTGGAAGTTCTGACCATTTCTGCTCTAGTCCCTTCTTTGTTCTATACAGGCATCTCCAGACATCCCCAGGTGATTAGAAGACACTAATCTAATGCCGGTAATCTTGATCTGGCATCTATCAGGGTTCAGGAACCTGGAGAAGGTGCTGTGCGTAAATTAAATAGGAGTTCAGAGATGAAACATAATTTTGAAAGGCATCATGGAGATTCAGAGAAGGTTAGCTAAGTTCTCCCTTGTCTCAGGACCCCTTGCCTATTATTAACACAAATTGTCTTAAGGCAAAATAGATACAGTGGTACCTCGAGATAAGAGTGCCCTAACATACAAGATTTTTGAGATACGAGCCGTCGAGCGAGCGATTTTTGCTTTGAAATACGAGCAACATTTGAGATAGGAGTAATCACGCGGATCGGCTGGCTGCACACAACCCACCAGTTTACCGAGACTCAAGCATCTCATAGTTTCCCATGCCTCAAGGTTACGGAACGAATTAAACTTGTATCTCCAGGTACCACTGTATACACTTCAAAGGCCAGGGTGTTATTATACAGAATCCATTGTCAGATTAGAAGAATTACCTCCGGCTGTTCAGGTATTTGGCCAGGAGAAGGCAATAACATGTAGATTGAAATTCCTTTACCTGTCTGGCAGCGAGCAGTCATTTTATGCATCCTTTTCAGGTTTGGGGAAATGTCCACCATTCCCAGATGATTCAGCCCTGCTGACATGCTGGAATTGGCTTCTGGCACTAATCTCTCTGCCCCTCCACACGGTGTCCAGTTTGCAGCATAGATCACGCCCACAGGCTTCTGCAGCTTAGCAGAAGCAGCCTGGAGCTAAGATGTTGGTCTCCACTCATGGCAGTGAATCTAGGATCTTAAGTGTGTCTTGAAACCTCTCCTTGTTTGGCCCAAGTGGTGGGGATTAGCACCTACTTTATTTATTCATTTTTTAAAAATATATTTTTATTGATTTCAGAGAGGAAGAGAGAGAGAGAGAGAAACATCAATGATGAAAGAGAATCACTGACAGACTGCCTCCTGCACACTGCACAATGGGGATCGAGCCTGCAACCCAGGCATGTGCCCTGACCTCCTGATTCATAGGTTAACCACTGAGTCATGCTGGCCAGGCAAATAACATCTATTTTAAGTATTCACACTCTTATGTGTAACTCTTAGAAAACCCCCACAGACTCTGAAGAGTCTCTTGCCTTTTTATTTATTTGTTTGTGTATTTATTTATCTTTATGTATGGGATGTGGGCTAAGGCTCAGGACTTGTCTTATTATCTCTTCACGAGTCCTATGTGAATGGCCTAGCATCTTCCTTTGAAATATGGGATTATATTTTATTCTGAGCTTTGAGGCCCAGACAAAACTCCAAACTTATTTTTAAAACCTCACTCAACAGCCTTGTATACTCTAATTATCCTACATAATAAAGCAATAATGTGCAAATTGATCATCACTCCAACACACAAGATGGCTGTCCCCATGTGGTCAAAGATGGCCACCCCATTTGGACACAAGATGGCTGCCACAAGATGGCCAGCAGAGGAGGGCAGTTGTGGGCTATCAGGCCTGCAGGGAAGGGCAGTTGGGGGGAACCAGGCCTGCAGGGGAGGGCAGTTAGGGGTAACCAGGCTGGCAAGGTAGGGCAGTTAGGGGTGACTGGGCCAGCAAGGGAGGGCAGTTGAGGGTGACCAGGCCAGCAGGGGAGGGCAGTTAAGGGCAATCAGGCTGGCAGGGGAGTGGTTAGGGTGTGATTAGGCTGGCAGGCAGAAGCAGTTAGGGGCAATCAGGCAGGCAGGCAGGCGAGGGTTTGGGAGTCAGCAGTTCTGGATTGTGAGATGGATATCCCAGATTGGAGGGTGTGCAGGCTAGGCTGAGGAACACAAACTCCCCACCCCTCCCCAGCCCCATGCATGATTTTTGTGCACTGGGCCTCTATTATAATTATAAATAATTACTAATTACAATTAACTACAGGCCTGTTGCATGAAATTTCATGCACTGGTTCGGGGGTCCCTCAGCTTGGCCTGCACTCTCTTACAGTCCAGGACCCCTTGCTCCTTACTGTTCACCTGCAGGGGACTTGGGAGAGCTCCCATCACTGCCACTGTGCCAGCTGTGGGCCTGGCCTCTGGCTGAGTGGCACGCCCCCTGTGGGAGTGCATTGACCACCAGGGGGCAGCTCCTGCATTTACCATCTGCCTCCTGGTAGTCAGTGTGCGTCATAGCAAAAGGTCAGTCTGCTATTTGGTCAATTTGCATATTAGGTTTTTATTACATAGGATAATAATTAGAATTTAAAAATAAAGTTATTGGGAATTAAAAAAATAACTAAAATTAAAATTCAATAGCAGAATTGGAAGATAGAGCCAAAGAAATATCCAGGAGGTCAGGCATCTGATAGAATACAACAGGGGAAGGATTTTTCTTTTCTTTTTATTGTTTTATTTTAATAAATCTTTATTGTTCAGATTACTACAATTGTTCCTCTTTCCCCCCCACATATCTCCCTTCCACCTGGCTCCCACCCTGCCTTTGCCCTTACCTACCCCCTCATTGTCCTCATCCATAGGTGTATGATTTTTGTCCAGTCTCTCCCTGAACTCCCTGTCACCTCTTTCCCCCTGAGAATTATCAGTCCCCTCCCTTTCTATGCCCTTAATTCTATTATATTCACCAGTTTATTCTGTTCATGAGATTTTCAATTCACTTGATTTTTAGATTCACTTTTTGATAGATATGTATTTGTTGTTCATAATTTTTACCTTTATCATTTTCTTCTTCCTCTTCTTAAAGAATAACTTACAGCATTCCATATAATACTGTGTTGGTATTGATGAACTCCTTTAGTTTTTTCTTATTTGTGAAACTCTTTATCTGCCCTTCAATTCTGAATGATAGCTTTGCTGGGTAGAGTAATCTTGGTTGTAGATTATTGCTATTCATCACATTGAATGTTTCTTGCCACTCCCGTGTAGCTTGCATAGTTTCTGTTGAGAAATCAGCTGACAATCGTATGGGTGCTCCCTTGTAGGTAATTAATTGTTTTTCTTTTGCTGCTTTTAATATTCTCTCTTTGTCTTTTGCTCTTGGTATTTTAATTATGATGTGTCTTGGTGTGGTCTTCTTTGGATTCCTTTGATTTGGGGTTCTGTTCTCTTCCTGGACTTGTAAGTCTATTTCTTTCACCAGGTGGGGGAAGTTTTCAGTCATTATTTCTTCAAGTAGGTTTTCAGTATCTCACTCTCTCTCTTTTTCTGGCACCCCCATAATTCTGATGTTGGTACGCTTGAAGTTGTCCCAGAGGCTCCTTACACTATCTTCACATTTTTTTAATTCTTTTTGCTTTTTGCTTTTCCAGTGGAGTGGTTTTTGCTTCTTTGTATTTCAAATTTTTGACTTGATTCTTGCGTTTCTCTAGTCTGCTGTTAGGTTTCTGTATAATATTTTTTATTTCAGTCAGTGTATGTTTAATTTCTAGTTGTTCCTTTTTCATCTCCCCTTGGGTCTGGCTAAATTTATCCTTTTTTGAGGAAATTCTTGAAAAACCTTGTAAGTGTGGTTTTGAGTTCTATATCCAGTCATTTGTTTTCCTCCATTTCTTTTGTTTGTGATCTGTTCTTTTGTCTCCGCATATTTCACAGCTTCCCTGAGTTGGTAGAGTAGCTTCATGTGCTAGATGTCTTATGTGGCTCAGTAGCTCTGCCTTGCCAGTTACCTGAGGTGGACACTCTTGGTCCACCCCTTTGTGAACTGTGTGTACAGTCTTGTTGTAGTTAATTCTTGATTGTTGTTGATATCACTGTGGAGAATTGACCTCCAAACCAATTGGTTTTGAGGATCAGCTGTGTTTGTGCATGCGCACTTGCCTCCAGACCGTTGCCTTTCATGCGTGCATGCATGAGCTTCCAGACCTCTGCCTTTCTGGCTCCCCTGAGTTTCCGTGTGCTCTAGGAACCTGTATGAGTCTGGGTCCCCAGGTTCTCACCCAAAACTGGAGTTCAGTGCAGTTGGACCTGGATTTCAGTGCTGTTGTGAGGTTCTGTTTTCCTCCTGCTAGAGAAAGCCAGTGACACAATCAGCAGTGAGTGCTCTGTGTGCACACTTTTGCACGCACCTTCGCGCACCCCCAGATCTCTGTCTTTTGCAGCTCCCCTAAGTTTCTGTGCACTCCTTCCTTTTCACAACAGTCCAGACTCCCCTGTATGAGTCTCACCTAGAGCTGGGGTTTAATGCAGTTGGGATTTTCCGTCTCCCTCCTGCTAGAGGAAGCCAGCCAGACCCTCCTCCGCCCATCCTCTCCACGAACGTGTCTCTGTACCTCAGCTTTTTACAGCTTCTCTGAGTCTTCATGAGTCCCTCTCTTTACTTCTAGTTGTAGAATTTTCACTCAGCCAGCTTTCCTGTGGTTCTGGATAGTGTCCGTTCTTTTAGTTGTAACTTTGAAATTGTTGTGTGAGACAGCAGCTTAGGTTTTCATCTATACCGTCATCTTGGTTTCTCCTCTGTTGGGGTTGGGGGGCGGTGAGGAGAAGGATTTTTCAAAGAACTAATAAAGGGGTGTCCAAATTGAAAGGACCCTCTAAATACCAAGCATAATGAATGGGAAAATGAGCCACACCAAAGCACATCAGATGAAGGGAAGAAGATAAGATTTTAGAGAAAAAGATGAGGTCACATAACAAAGAAATGAGAATCAGAATGGCATTTCTCAAGAGTAATATCAAAAGCTAGGACATAGTGTATCAATGCATTTAAAATTCTAAGGAAAAAGTATTTTAAACACAGAATTATATAAACCAGGAGATAGAATAAAAATAAATTTAAACATGCAAAATGTACTTTCTAGTTGTCTATATACAATATTCATTCTTCCTTGTTTTCTTTCCAGTAGAACTTGTGTGGCTTAAAAATGTGCTCAGTTAAATGCTCCATTTTCCAGTCTGCCATGCGGATTACCACAGACATGTGACCCAATTCTGGGAATAAAATATAAATGGATGTTTTTTAGGAAAATTCTTCAAAACTGGTAAGACACAGAATACACATTGTTTGTCCTTTCCTGTTGTGTTCCTGCCTGGGAAAGTGGCATGAAGCTGGAGTTGGAGCAGCATTTCCCCACATTTCTTTACAAGGTCTTGTTACCTATACACATTATTCTGAATTCTATGATTTCCCATTTTCTAGTTGTATTATCTAACTTTGAAACTTTCCCCTAAGTGAAGGCAGTATGTTCCCCCTTTGATCAAAGCTGTTGATTTAATGTGTCTTGTTGGTGTCTGTTTTCCCAGTATCCAGTGGAGTAGGTTTTGAATAAGTACTAATAAATGAGCCAAAGAGTGAAGAAACTATCTTCCCTCTCTATCTCCTTCTAAGACACTCTCACTCTGCTTTAAAACTTTACACTTAAATCATACTTTATTTTCATCACCATCCTTGCTCTCAGCTTCCATACCATCAACACTCATAGATCCTCCCAACCTTTGACCCCAATGTGCCTTGACTTCCCATGGGATGACTAAATGATTCACAAGTTCTGTTCATTTTTGCATCCTTATTTTCTTCTACAATGTTCTATTGCCTCTCACCAGAAAAATTACAGTCCTATGCACTACCACCAGATTTATCCCATCTGAACGACACAGCTTCTGACTTAAAAAACAGCTTATTAAAAATAGTCTGTGGACTTTAAGTTTCTCCCTCACAATCTAGTCTCAACACATCTTCCTCTCCTAACCTCTCACAGCCACTCTAGATTTCTCACTTCTGCTGAAACCCACCTGGATTTTTTTCTAGTTCTTTGTAATTGTTCATGCTATTCTCACAGCCTAGAATTATCCAGCCCACAGCCCTTCTTTCAGCCAATTGAAAATGTGCTCATTGTCCTAGAAGCAGTTCTAATGCCACTTTATCCTATGAAGCATTCCCCAGTGATTCAAGCAGAGTTGATCCCTGGAGTCTCTATGACTACAAAAACATTTTGCCATTATATCTATTGCAGCATTTATTAAGACAGTGAATGGTTACTTGACCATGTTCACTCAGGATGCTCCATTTCTGTAATATTCACAGACTTAGCACACAGTGCCTGGCATGTATACATACTAAAAATTGTTAGATGAACTGAAATGAGATTTAAGGAGCTTTTCCTGACTGTGATTTAAGTCTGGTGACATATGGAAATAGGCAAGGGCAATGCATATCTACTCCCTTAGGAACACTGCTTCATAATTATTTTTAAAGTTTTCTATTTTATCAAAGAGCCTTAGAAAATGCTCCTTTTCAAAGCTCTATCAAAGTATTATTTTTCTAATTAATTATTGCAGAGGGATAACTATTGCATAAATCAATTTTCAACTTAGTTTGATCATGATCACTAATGAAATAAATTGAAGATCTGTAGCCCCAAAGAGAATGTTTTCAGATGAATAATATATTTTATTTGTCACCAGTCCTCAGGCTCAATTTATAGTGAAATTAACTGAAAGTGGATTGAAAATAATTGTCAGCTCATTGTTAGTCTGCATTTCTAAGGTCCTGAATAGATAGAATGACGAAAGGTAATTTCGTTTTTCTTCGTAATTGCTTCCGAATAATACCAGAGCTTTTGAGAGAGCATGAGGCTGTGCATTTTGAAAATTGCAAAGAAAATGCAAAGCTTGGGTTGAATACCAAAAATTCTCAGTATGTCAGATGTAACAAAATTAACATTTCTAGGGTTCTTTGCAGTCTGTACCACTAAAACTGTCTACAACAGATAACATGATTTTAGGCTTGAGATATGAAAAACACTATTTTACATGTCAACACAGAGTTAGGATGGGGATCTGAGTTCAATTACTTTCATGGGAATTTCTGAAAGGGGTTAGAATCCAATAAAGTGTTTTTCTTTATAAATTAAAAAAATTGTCAATTATTTATATTAATATCATGTGTTCAGCATAGTGGTTAGACATTTATATAACTTATGAGGTGATCCCCCAATAAGTCTGGTACCCACCTGACATCATACACAGTTATTACAATATTATTGACTATATTCCCTATGGTGTACTTTACGTACTCAGGATTATTTTGTATCTGCCAATTTATAATTCTTAAACCCTTCACCTTTTTCACTCAGCCCTTGAACCTCCTTTCTATCTGGCAACCATCAATTTATTCTCTGTATCTCTGAATCTGTTTCTGTTTTGTTTTTTTCATTTGTTTTGTTATTTAGATCCCACATATAAATGAAATCATATGGTGCTTATTTGTCTTTCTCTGTTTGACTTATTTCACTTAGCATAATACCCTCTGGGTCCATCCATGCTGTCACATATGGTAAGATCTTATTTTTTTTATGACTTAGTAATGTTCCATTATGTACGTACCATTTCCATTTATCTCTCAGTGGACACTTAGGTTTCTTCCATATCTTGGCTATTGTAAAAACTGCTGCCATAAACATAGGGATGCATATATCTTTTCAAATTAGTGTTTTGGGTTTCTTTGGATAACTACCCAGAAGTGGAATTTATGGTACTTATATTTTTAATATTTTTAGGAACCTCCATCTTATTTTCTTTCTTTTTTTAAAAAATATATTTTTATTGATTTTTTACAGAGAGGAAGGGATAGGAATAGAGAGTTAGAAACATCGATGAGCGAGAGACATCGGTCAGCTGCCTCTTGCATGCCCCCTACTGGGGATGTGCCTGCAACCAAGGTAGATGCCTTTGACTGGAATCGAACCTGGGACCTTTCAGTCCACAGACTGACGCCCTATCCACAAACTGGTTTTGGCTCCATCTTATTTTCTGTAGTGGCTGCCCCAATTTGCAATCCCACCAATAGTGCATGAGGGTTCCTTCCCTTTTCTCCACACCTTCGCCAACACTTGTTTGTTGATTTAATCATGATGACCATTTTGCATTTGTCTGATGATCAGTGACAATGAACATCTTTTCATTTATATATTAGTTTTCTATATGTCCTCTTTGGGGAAATGTCTATTCACTATGCCCATTTTTCATTAGATTGTGTGTGTGTGTGTGTGTGTGTGTGTGTGTGTGTGTGTGTGTGTTAAGTTCTATGAGTTCTTTATGTATTTCGGATATTAACCCCTTATTATACGTATTATTTATAACTATGTTCTCCTAATCAGTGGGTTATATTTTCATTTTGTTAATGGTTTCATTCTCTCTGAAAAACTTTTTAACTTGATCTAGTCCCATTTATTTCTTTTTCCTTTTTTCCTTTGCCCAAGGAGACATACCCCCAAAAGTATTACTAAGAGCAATGTCAAATAGTTTACTATCTACGTTTTCTTTTAGGAGTTTTATGGTTTTGGCCTTAAATTTAAATCTGTAATCCATTTTGAGTTTATTCTTGTATATGATATAAGAAAATGGTCTATTTCATTTTCTATATGTATCTATCCAGTTTTCTCAACACCAACACCATATATTGAAGAAACTGTCTTTACCCATGGTATATTATTGCCTCCTTTGTCATAGATTAATTGATCATATAGGTGTGGATTTATTTCTATTCTGTTTCATTATTCTATATATCTGTTTTTATGCTATTTTGATTAACTATAGCTTTGTAGTATAATTTGATTTTAGGTAGTCTGATGCCTCCCAACTTTGTTCTTCTCAAGATTGCTTTGGGTATTTGTTATTTTTTGTGTGGTTCTATATAAATTTTTGGATTATCTTTTCTAGTTTTATGAAATACACTTGGTATTTTGACAGGAATTGCATTGACTCTATAGATTGCTTTGGGCAGTTTGGACATTTTAACAATGTTAATTCTTCCTTTCCATGAGCACAATATATACTTCCATTTATTTGTGTTTTCTTTAATTACTTTCTTCAATGTTTTATGTTTACCTCTTTGGTTAAATTTATCACTATTTTTAATTTTTTGAATCACATATAACTGGGATCTTAAAAATTTCTCTTCTGATTTTTTATTGGTCTATAAAATCAATGGATTTCTAAATATTTAGTTTATATTCTGATACTTTACTGAATTCATTAATTATTTTTAGTAGTTTTTTGGTGGAATATTTAGGGTTCTCTGTACACAGTATCATGTCTTCTACAAATAATGACAGTTTTACATGTTCCTTTCCAAATTAGATTCTTTTTATTTGTTTTTCTTGTTTGCTGTAGCTAGGACTTCCAATACTATCCTATATAATAAAGAGGTAATATGTAAATTGACTGTCACATGTAAATTGCACAAGATGGACACCTCTATGTGGTCACAAAATTGTCAACACAAGATGGCTGGCATGGGAAGGCAGTTGTGGGTAATCAGGCCAGCAGGGGAGGGCAGTTGTGGGCAATCAGGCCAGCAGGGAGCATTTAGGCATCAATCAGGCTGGCAGGAGAGTAGTTAGTGGGTGATCAGGCTGGCAGGCAGAAGTGGTTAGAGGCAATCAGTCAGGCAGGCAGGCCAGCGGTTGGGAGCCAGCAGTCCCAAAGTGTGAAAGGAATGTCCAACTGCTGGTTTAGGCCTAATCTCACAGAAATTGGACTTAAACTGGCAGCCACATATCCCCTGAGAGCTCTCAGATTGGAGAAGGTGAAGGCTGAGGTGAGGGGCACACACCCCCGTGCACAAAGTGGTGAAAGTAAATATCCTTGTCTTGTTCTTGATCTTAAAGAAAACAATTTTACCTGTGGGTTTGGTATATATGGCCTTTATTATGTCAAGGTATATTCCCTCTATTTCCACTTTGCTGAACATTTGTGTCATAAATAGATGTGTTAGATGTTTTCAACTGCTCTCTCTGCATCTTTTTATATTATATGATTTTTATCCCTAGTGTTGTCTTGTTTTGTCATCGGGGTAAGCTGGCCTTATAAAATGAGCTTAGGAACCTCCCCTTTTCTTGAATTTCTTTGGAATAGTTTGAGAAGGATAGGTTTTAATTCTTTTAATATTTGGTAAATATCACTTGTGAAACCATCTGGTCCAGGACTTCCATTTGTTGAAAGTTTCTATTATTACTGTTTCTATTTCATTAGTAGTTATTAATTTTGACACTTGTATACTTCCAGGAATTTATCCAATTGTTTGTACTATATATATATTTTTATAATTCTTTGCATTTCTGTGGTATCAATTGTACTCCTCCACTCTCCTTTTGATTTTATTTATTTGATCCTCTCTCTCTTTTATCTTGAGGTTTAAGGTTTATTAATTTTGTTTATCTTTTCAAAGAACCAACTCTTGGTTTTAATGATCTTTTATATTTTTTAGACTTTATTTTCTTTATTTCTACTCTGATATTTATTATTTTGTTCCTTGTACTTATTTAGTGTTTTTTTTTCCCTTTTACTAGTTCCTTTAGGTGTAAGGTCAGGTTGCTTATTTGAAATTTTTCCTTTTTCTTAAGGTAGGCCTATATTGCTATGAATTTCTCTTTTAGAACTGCTTTGGCTGTATCCCATAGATTTTGGGTAGTAGGTTTCCATTTTCATTTGTCTGCAGTTATCTTTTTATTTCTTCCTTAATCTCATTGTTAACCCATTTATTGTATTGCATATTATTTAGCTTCCATATGTTTGTCTGTTTTTCAGGTTTTTTTCTTATAGTTGATTTCTAGTTTCATGCACCTGGGATCAAAGAAGATGCTTGATATGATTTCAACCTTCTTACATTTATTGAGTCTTGTTTTGTGGCCTAACATATGGCTTCTCCTGGGAAATGTTCCATGTTTGATTGAAAATAATGCATATTTTACTGCTTTGGGGTGAAATGTTCTAAAAATATCAATTAAATGCTGCACATTTTTTTACCTCCTAGAGAACTACAATGCACATTAACATAAGAAACATCTTGAGAAGTCCTGCTGTAGAAAAAGTGTAACTTTGACTAAGTATTTCACCAAAGTATTTGATTATAAATACCATTTGATACCTTGTGAAGAAGTACTGTTGTTCCCAAGGAAGTCTGTCTGAACAGTAGTATACTAGATGACTATGCTGGCTGGTTATGCAAAAGTGTCTTGATCTGTACACTTAGACATAGTCTATCCCCTGGGTTATATCTGGAAGAGGAGTAGAAACTAACACCGTAGCAATGCTGTTTGGGGCAGAATTGGCAAAAAAGGTGAGGAACCCCTAAATGCAAATTGGAAAATAAAGTATTGCTACAGAGAGACCCTCAGTTGTCAACTCATCTAGCAGAAAAACTGAACAACCACTTTATTCTAAGTAATCTATAATGTGTTTTCTTTTTGAAGGCCCTCGTAGTTCCCAGCCCAAGCCCATCTCCTCATGCTTCTCTCACACGGTTCCCTCTGTTACTTTTTGTAACCCAACCTTTTAACATTCTTTCAGATATTCCAGGGGTCAAGCTTTTCTCACCTCAGCACCTCCTACAGGCTCTTCTCTGTGACTCCTTCTTTGCCATTTCAGACATTTTTGGGGATATTGTCCTGTAGTTCACAGATCACATCAGGTCCTCTTGTGGAACACTGTAGTTTTCCTTGGTAGCATTTATTACAAATTATTAATTATATGTGGGTATATTTGTTAACATTTATTGGGATATAGAATACACCCAATAAAGTACCTAATCCTGGAGAATGTTTTCATGTTAATAAATCCAAGGAACCATTACCCAGATGAAGCTACAAAAATGTTTTCAACATCCTAGAAGACTGTGACCCTTCCCATATAAATGATTCTTTTTCTAACTTTTATCATCATAAGCTAGTTAAAAAAATAAATTTTATATATATATATATATATATATATATATATATATATATATATATAGTTGATATCAGAGAGGAAGGGAGAGAGAGAGAAAGAAACATCAATGATGAGAGAGAATCATTGATTGGCTGCCTTCTGCATGACCCACACTGGGTACTAATCCCAGAACTGGGCATGTGATCTGACCAGGAATCGGACTGTGACCTCCTGGTTCATAGGTCAATTCTTAACCAGTGATATATGCAGGCTGGGCACCATAAGCTAGATTTCCTGTTTTTGGCCTTCTTACAGATGCTCTCATTTTGACTATAGGATGGACCCAGAGTATTGTATGTAGCAGTATTTTATTTTGATTGTTGTAACATTTCACTGTATGACTGTACTACAATTCATTTATTCTGAATATTTTTGACTCTCTTCCTGTCTATACTATAAACTTCAATCAAGCTGCAAAGAATATGTCTGTGCTATTTACTGGAATGTCCTTAGGCCTTGTAAGGAGGCTGGCAAAGAGAAGGAATCATACTTTGTGTTGAAAAATTGACTTCTGTGTGTTTTTGTTGTTAGTATTAATCCTTTTTATTAGAATCAAGACCTGAAACATTATCCAAGGAACTCCTGCTTTGAGCTTCCACTGACTTCCTAAGAGGAAGTGGCTAGTGGCAGTACCAACATGGACACAATATTATTCGTCCTTGTGGAAGCAAGCAATTTTGGAAGTGCAGAAAAGAGCACTTCTTAAGAGGTCAGTACACTCTTTTCAATCCTCATCTTTTGAACCTCTCTTCACAACAGTCTCACTATGGCTTCAATTATCATGTTTCTATGATGGTTCATAAAACTCTACATTTGTCAGGCTTACTTGTTGCAAGTAACAAAAACCTGATTTAAGTTTGATTAAGACTAAAAGGAGGAATTATTAGCTTATTTGTGTAACTGGTGATTTAACCAAGGTGCTGAAAAAGCTGTTTTTTCTTAGGGGTTCTCTCTACATCTCTCAACTCTACTTTCTTCCACATTGATCTTGTTCTCAGACAGTCCCTCTCTACATGGTAACAAGTTGGCCATGGGATGCTCCACGATTTCACGCTCCCAGGTGCCTCAAGATTCCAGAGGAGGTGAGGTCCCCACAGCTGAGGTGAGGTCCTTGTAGAGCCTGCAGCTCTGCTAGGCCTGCCTAAGACCCCTCTCTGGCCCATGGTAGGGAGAGTGGGAGTCTACCTCACCTGAACCACAAGGAGTGAGCAGGATTGCTATGGCACAGGAAAGGAAGAATGAACAGCTAAAGGTGCAGTGGGCTGGGAAGGGGTGGTGAAGGGAAAAACATATTGCATTCCTGTTAATAGTTTGACTGAGAAGGTCTAGATCCAGGGCACCAGGGCTTTCATCCTGGCTCTTTAGGCTGCTTCTCTTTTCCCTGCAAAAAGAGGAGGCTGGACTCATAAGGCCTTCAGGCTGCTCAGTCTTTGTTTTTATTTTTAGTAGATAATGGACATATAAAGTAGACCTTTGAAAGTATCTCTGGGCACAGAGGGTCAGGAGAACCTGCTGCTTAAGTGCATGAGCTCTGGATTCAGATCGCCTGTGTATGGTGCATCTTCATCTTCTCGGAACTGCTTCATTGTGTGTGGCCTGTGCAGTCTTGAGGGATTCCATGCACAGAGAGCTGCACATGTGATTTAATGCTCTGCTGTCTCTGTCTTGAAATTCTTAATGGTTTTATCTTTGAATTTATGTTTTATAAGTGCTGTCTGACAACATGTTAGAGCATGTCATTAGAGAAGATGAGCTCAGTATGGGCGCCCACTGTGTCTGTCACCTCATTCCCTTAGCATTTGCAATGCTTCCTGAGCACAAGTCAGTGAGTACAAAGTAAGCATGTTATATCTGTGATTGACTTTCCATTTGAACCAGAATTTGCTTTAAACACAGAAAGAAGGCAGGGGCATACTAAGGAACACAAATGATAGGGAACTCCACAAATCTTCTCTCATATAATTTCTCCGTATTAGCCAACCACTTACATTGCAAACAACGACACAGAAGAAAAGAATTTTTATAATTCCCTTTCCTTTCAGTTCTTGACTCATCAGCAAGCCAAAAGTAGAGAGTGTTTCTAGAATGTGCATAAATCAAGTGAAATAAAAACAGATGAGTTAGTTTTGTGCAGCATTTCCATTGTTCTGGTAAGAGCAAAATACATTTCTATAAGCTGCAAAAGAACAAACTGTGTTATTTTGGCTCTTTTGTATGAGAATTAAATGCTCTTATATTTGCATTTAAAACTGATATTGTACAATATAAAAAAGAATGGTAAATGTCATATTAATAACTTAAAATCATTATTTTTTGCTTAGACTGATATTAAATAGGAAATAAGAAAAATCATAACAAGTTCAGAGATAAATGTAGTACCTTTAATGGCACTTTTTTCTGCGTTTGTGACAGGAGAACCTATATTCCCATTTTGCACTGGACCCTGTAAATTAAATAGACAACTGCACCAGCAAATTACATTATCTCTAGGAGCCATGGTTTTCTTAGTTGTCAATGAGCACAAAAAGTGTCTGCATCATTGGATAGTCTCAAGAATGAACAGTGGAGGAGAAACCAAGATGGCGGTATATGTGAACACCTACACTGCTGCCTCACACAACAATTTCAAAACTACAACTAAAAGACAGAACACACATCATCCAGAAACATAGGAAAGTTGGATAAGTGGAAATTCTACAACTAGAAGAAAAGAGAGGGCTCATGGAGACTCGGAAAAGCTGCAAAAAGCTGAGGTACAGAGACACGTGCGTGGAGAGAGTGGGTGGTGGAGGGCCTGGTTGGCTTCCTCTGGAAGGAGGGAGACGGAGACTCCTGACTGCACTGAACCCCTTATCCAACTGCACTGAACCTCAGTTCCGGGCAAGACTCATACAGGGGGAGTCTGGACTGTCGTGAAAAGGGAGGAGTATATGGAGAGGACTGACTGCTGATTGTGCCACTGGCTTTCTCTAGTGGGTGGGAGACAGAGCCTCCCAACTGCACTGAACTCCACTTCTGACTGCACTAAACCCCAGTTTCTGGCAAGACTCTGGGGACCCAGACTAATAGGAGTCCTGGAGGACAAGGGAAAGGCAGAGGTCTAGAGGCATGTGCTCACAGAGAGAGACACTTGAGACCCAGAGGCTGCATAGGGCAGGGCTGACTGGAAGTCAAGACTGTCTGCTCAGTACTAAGATTCCACCCCACCCAAGCTCAACAAAGAGGCTTTTGCAGTTTTGCAAGTCTTATATCATAAGGCTGACTTCAGCCCAGAAGTTCTCCCAGCATAGCGAAAATGCAGAGGAACAGATCACAAACAAAATAAATGGAGGAAAACAAATGATGGGATATAGAGTTCAAAACCACACTTAAAAGGTTTTTCAAGAATTTCCTAAAAAAGCCTGATAAATTTAGTGAGACTCAAGAGGAAATGAAAAAGGACCAATTAGAAATTAAACATACACTGATTGAAATAAAAAATATTATACAGAGACCTAACAGCAGACTAGAGGACCACAGAATCAAGTCAAAGATTTGAAATACAAAGAAGCAGAAAATACTCCACTGGAAAAGCAAAAAGAATCCAAAAATGTGAAGATAGTATAAGGAGCCTCTGAGACAACTTCAAGCGTACCAACATCAGAATTATGGGGGTGCCAGAAAAAGAGAGAGAGTGAAATACTGAAAACCTACTTGAAGAAATAATGACTGAAAACTTCCCCCACCTGGTGAAAGAAATAGACTTACAAAGTCCAGGAAGCACAGAGAACCTCAAACAAAAGGATTCCAAAGAGGACCACACCACGACACATCATAATTAAAATGCCAAGAGCAAAAGACAAAGAGAGAATATTAAAAGCAGCAAGAGAGAAACAGTTAATTCCCTACAAGAGAACACCCATACGATTGTCAGCTGATTTCTCAACAGAAACAATGCAGGCCAGACGGGAGTGGCAAGAAATATTCAACTTGATGAATAGCAAGAACCTGCAACCAAGATTACTCTACCCAGCAAAGCTCTCATTCAGAATTGAAGGGTAGATAAAGAGCTTCACAGATAAGAAAAAGCTAAAGGTGTTAATTACTGCCAAACCAGTATTATATGAAATCCTGAAAGGTACTTTTTAAGAAGTGGAAGAAGAAGAAAAAGGTAAAGATAAAAATTATGAACAACAAATACTTATCTATCAACAAGTGAATCTAAAAATCAAGTGAATAAAAAATCTGATGAACAGAATCAACTGGTGAATATAATAGAATTAGGGGCATAGAAAAAGAGTGGACTGACAATTCTCAGGGGGTACACGGGGAGACTGGACAAAAATCATATACCTATGGATGAGGACAATGGTGGGGGGAGGTAAGGGCAGAGGGAGAGGTGGGAGGCAGGTGGAGAGGAGCTATGGGCGGAAAAAAAGGAACAAATGTAATAATTTGAACAATAAAGATTTATTAAATGAAAAAAAGAATGAAAGTGCTTGGCACTCAGCAATCACTCAACAAACATGAGCTTTTATCATAAAGATGAGTTCATATAAAGTAAGTCAATAGGTGATCTGGTAATCAAACTTAAATTTCCCTCAATTATGACTTACTAGAGGCCTGGTGCACAAAATTTGTGTCCCCCAGCCCAGACTGCACCCTCTCCAATCTGGGATTCCTTGAGGGATGTCTAACATCCCTCTCACAATCCAGGACTGTTGGCTCCCAACTTCTCACCTGCCTGCCTTCCTGATTGCCTCAAAACTGCTTCTTCCTGCCAGCCTGATCACCCCCTAACTATTCCCTTGCCAGCCTAATTGATGCTTAGCTGCTCCCTGCCAGCACATTTACCCCTAACTGCTCTCCTCTGCAGGCCTGGTCATCCTTAACTGCCCTCCCCTGCAGGCCTTGTCCCCCCCAATGGCTCTCTCCTGAAGGCCTGTGTTTCCCTCAACTGCCCTTCCCTACAGGCCTGGTTGCACCTAACTTCCTTCCTCTGCCAGCCTGGTCACCCCTAACTGCCCTCCCCTGCAGGCTTGATTGCCCCCAACTGCCCTCCCTTGCAGACATGGTCCCTCCCACCTGCGTTCTCCTGCTGGCCATCTTGTGGTGGCCATTTTGTGTCCACATGGGAGCAGCTATCTTGTGTGTTGGAGTGATGGCCAATCTGCATATTACTCTTTTATTAGATAGGATTGTAAATCAAATTAGTTAGGTTGTCTCCTATCTTGTACTTTCCTATGGAAGTTTAATATGAATATTTCACTGTAAGTGGTCACTTAGTTGACCACTTAGATGATATCAGCAGAAGAGTTTAGGCAGGGCAAATAAAGAAAAATATTTTAGGAAGAGAACTTTGTGGATCAAACTTTTCCAAGTTCAAATAAAAGCTGAGAGGTAAGGATTAAGCTATTGTTTCTGTGAATAAAGAACCCAGAAAAAGGTTTTTTTCCACTTCCTAACAACAGATGGCGATGTCGCTAAGCAAATGGAAACATTGTTTCTTGGCTAGAGAAATTCTGTGATCAAGTATGAGGAAGCAAAGCTATCCTGGTAAACAACATATGGAAAACAATGAATATTTTAATTACGTGGTAATAACGGAATATTGAATCATTGTCTTCCTACTAACTCACAACAGTGTTATGACAGCTAATTAATAAATAATGCAAAATGAATGATTAATTATTTACAGTAATAATTAGAATAGCTTGCATGCTTGTAATCATAAAATGGTTTTCAAAAGTGGATGGATGCAAATGCAAAGCAAGTTACTGTTCTGCTGTTGCAAGGACATTATGGCACCTATTTTAGGAAGATTTCTATTATTCCACACTGTCTGAATTTATTAAACAGGTATCATTATGCATTTATTCCATCTACTTGCATTCCAGCCATGAAATATAAAATCATATATGTGTATTTTTAAAAGATCTCTCAGCTTACTTATTTGAAATTATGGACATATAGATAAACATGAACGCTTCCTCATGGGGGGAAACTTTGGAATGCTCTCAACCATAGAACAAACCCAAACAAAATCCTGGACCAGAGGAATAAAGCCTCCCCCTCGAATCTCAGTTTCTCGTGTCTGATTCCCACATATAAAAACAAAACTAAAAAAGCAAGTGTATAAACCCAAACTTCTCTGCCTCCTCCTTCTCATTCCATATTTCAAATCTTTTTGAACTGCCTCATGTCTTCAGAATATAATGAAATCCCTTGCTCTGGAAGGAAGCCATGGGAGATAGATTTCAAGACCTTTTTCTTTTCTCCCTGCTAGTGGCAAAGCTAATGCAGTTTACTTATTAGATGAGTCATCATGGATACTCATGCACTGAAGCCAAGTCTACCCGAGTGAAGGGAATTGGAGAATTGACTCAATTAACCTCATAATTTAAATAAAGTCCCCTTTGTTTTTGTTTGGGTTACCTGAATTTTTCAGTTGAATGTCTAATTTTAGTATTGAATTATTAGAGGTAGCGTTTGCCTCAACTCTCTTATTAAATTTGCTGGCAGACCTCTAGGCTTCTTTGCTGTGAAGCATTTTAAAAGCATGTGCCCAAAGCAAATGTATTCTTATGCTCTCTGTTTTATCATCCCAAGCATTTTTATCCAGTACTTGAGTAAAGAATGAGAATAACTCAAGTCTAGTATAAAACATTTCTGAAGGGTAGACAATATTCAGATCTGGAAATGGTTGCTTAGAGAGACCATATATTTTTAATCAGACAAAGACATTCATAATACCATGTTTTTCCAAACAATATGGCCTCCAACATGTCCACATGTTTTTCCACTGGCTCCTGTCCCAGCTACAACCTGTACTGGAACTTTCAGTAGGGATTTAATGCTGGTCCTAATCCTTCTTCTCAGTTTAGTCAATGTGAATTCCCCCATTTTATTACCCTGAATTTAACGCTGATGGGCATTCCAGGAGGTAGAAGAGCTTTATAAGATAAGGCATGACGGCTATATCCAGGTAACAAAGCATCATATTATTGTTACTTAGTATCCATATTCAGTGTTTTAATTGTTTAGCACCTTTTGTCTGAAAGCCACTGTTATTGTTAAGACTCAAAGAGAACCCTGGTGATGGTGATTGTATGGCATGAACCCCAAATGACTATGATTTTTAATTCTTTTCATACTGTGTATGTTTGAAGACTGACTGGGTTTTTGCTACTGTTTTGCTCTGTGACTCAGCATTGGAGGCTCCTGTGGTTACCCCATCTCTAATTTCTTCCTACCCTCACCAGCAGGAGGTAGCTCTATGGCATGTTCGGAGGTTGGGTATCTGTCTGATTGGACAGTATTTTTGTGGGCCAAGGGCTGAATGACAGATATGGATATTGGATGGACCTGGATTTGAATCTCAATCTTTTTCTTCAATGATGTGTTCCTTGTGAATATACCTTACTTCCCTGAACTTCAATTTTTGTTTCTGTGAAGCAGAGATAACACAGATCTTGCAGAGTAGTGATTGGAAATAACTCATGTAAAGTATCTGGCATAAGGTGGGTATTTAAAAGTGACCATTATTGGAACTGCTCTCTGAGCAACAGGAGCAGGCATTTTTATTCTATGACTATTATGTTTCATTCTCCTTTCTCCACCTTCACAGGACTTTATCCATCAGTTCTTATTTTCTGAAAAGATGTGAGCCCAGCACTGTAGGGAACACAGATGGAATGTGCTACTGCAACTTTGCCTTCAATGACATTTTCCCTTGTTAAGAAAAGGCATGAAAAAGAGTAATAATAATAATACCTAATATAGGCTGAGAATTTTACTCTGTGTCAAGCTAAATGGTGGATTTAATTGCATCATCATAACAATCCAATAAATAAACAGTCTTATTATCCTTCTTAAACAAGCAAGGAAAGCAGGGCTCAGAGAGGTTAGGAGACTTGCCCAAGGTAAAGATCACACAGTTAAGAGTGGTAGAACTAGGAGTTAGACTCGGGCCTTCCTGATTCTAGAATCTGAGCCTTTAACTGCTCTGTCTCCATGTGCATGTGGTTAGTATTAAGTGGTCTAAACAAACAGCAGTCTACTTTAGGACAATGGAGAGATCCTGTGGGGTGCAATTCACCTCCAAGGATTTTTTTGGAGGAGAGTACCTTTATCTGAGTCTTACAAGGCTATCTTTATTTTATTTTATTATTGAAGTATAATTGACATGTAATATTACATTAGCTTCAAATGTAACAGTGATTTTATATATGTATACATTACAAAATGATCATCACAATACATCTAATTATCATCTGTCACCATAATAAGTTAATGTACAGTTATTGTACATTATATCCCCATGACTTTATTTTCTATATTGAATTTTGTATACCATCCTACCCTCTACCCGCTCTGGCAACCACCAATCTATTCTCTGTACCTATGAATCAGGCTATGTTTAGTTTTATTTGTCTATTTTGTTTTTAGATTCCACATGTAAGTGAGATTATTATTTTTTATATCTAAGTGGTAGTCCATTATGTATGTGTGTTCTTTATCCATTTATCTGTTAAGGGACACTTAGTTGTTTTCATATTTTGGCAATTGTATAATGCTGTAATGAACATGGGTATATGTGTCTTTTCAAGTTTGTGTTTTTATTTTATTCAGATAGATACCCAGAATTTCTGAATTATATGGTAATTCTTCCTTTCTTTCTTTCTTTCTTTCTTTCTTTCTTTCTTTCTTTCTTTCTTTCTTTTAAAATATATTTTATTGATTTTTTACAGAGGAAGGGAGAGGGATAGAGAGCTAGAAACATCAATGAAAGAGAAGAAACATCGATCATCTGCCTCCTGCACACCCGCTACTGGGGATGTGTCCGAAACCAAGGTATATGCCCTTGACCAGAATTGAACTGGGACCCTTGAGTCCACAGGCTGACGCTCTATCCACTGAGCCAAACTGGTTAAGGCTCTATTTTTATTTTTTAAGGAACCTCTATACTTTTGTCCATAGTGTCTGCACCACTTATATTCCCCACAACAGTGCATAAGGCTTCCCTTTTTTCCACATCCTCACCAACACCACCCAAAATTATCTTTAAATGGTAATAGTTAATGGTAAAATGTAACAATCATAAGAAGGTGATTAAAAGTTCTCTATGAAATCTCATGTCCATCATTTTTTCTGCTTGGGTTTATGCCAGGGACTGAATCTTCCTAAGTAATTCACTGCTGGTCAAGGTGTCCCCTGCATCCTCTAATCTCATTTCTCTTACATCAATCATTTGGATCTTATTGTTTAAAGAAACAAGGCTTTGTGTGTGTGTGTGTGTGTGTGTGTGTGTGTGTGTGTGTATGCTGAAAGGGATGCCAGGAGTCCCTTTGCAAGCTCCAGAGACAGGGTGTGAGTTGCTCAAGATGACACAGATGGCCCAGCTAGTAATCAGCCTCCCGAGAGCCACACTATCTCTTTCAAGGTGGCACATTGGGCCCCTGCCTTTTATGGCATCAGGGATGGAGGTACAGGTTTTATAGAAAAATTCTTTCAGCTCCACTTCAGGTGCTTAGTGCATGGCCTCATTTAATACACATTTCCTCCCAGGGAAGTAAGTACTTCTTAAAAGACATAATTGGTCAGTCTGCATCACCCTCATCATATGATACTCTATTGTCATGCTCACAAATAGATACAATATGCTGAGGCCACCTTTCTCTTACTGAAAATCATGCGTCCTCCCCCCCTCCCTCTCCAACCTGGAGCAGAGTGTTCACACTCAAAATCCTGAGGGTTTGATTAGATTTTAAAATTGGCCACACACCCTCTTCCTGCCACCCAATATGTTATGTGTTCAGCTGCAGACTCTTTGTTTTGAAATAATGTCTTTATCTAAAACAAAAATTAAGAGCCCGGTTAAACAAATGCATAAACAGGTATCCGATTCCAAGTGACTTCTTCCAAAAGGCAGCCTCTCGCCCGCTGTCAGTTTGTCCCTGCTGAGTTGTTTGATGCATTCGCTGCATTTTATATTACTTAATGTGGCTTATGTATCTGCCAATAAATCTGAAACACAGGTCACAGAATATGCAGCTCAAGGAAATCCATAAAGTAAGTAGAGAGAGGCTTCACCCATTGCATTCGATTGCCAAAAGCTGAGGTCATTTCCTCTTGCTGAAAATGCAGAGCTTCATAAATTATTTTTATCACCTCCAGAGCCAAGCAAACAGTTTTGCACAGATGCCAAAGGGGTTTCATTGCTTTTTTTTCCTCCTTAAGCTGAAAACATTTCTCTCAAGTCCTCTGCAAAATGATTATGGGTTTGTTTTCCTGGTATTATTTACATCCATGTAAATCTCGGAGCAGTCACACGGTTGCATCTGGTCAGCATCTCCAGTGAAAGAGATGCCAGAGAAGATGCTTCTGGCCGAGGCTTAATTACTCCCGTGATTGGGAGTTGACAGGGTTTCCTCTACAATATTTTAAAGCAGATGTTAGGTATGCAGAGACAGTAAAAAGGAACAGGGAACATTCAGTGAAGAACTTTATAGAAAACACTACTGAATTAACTTACAGTACATTTGTTAAACATGAGCACCTCTAATAATGACATTTCATTTAACAATGCCCTTTGTCTTTTCAGTTCATCAGTTACCTATTTCGGTAATGAACTGCAGTCATACCATTCTGATTCTCTCCTAATGTAAAGGCTCAGCTCACTTCACTGCCAGTGAAGCATGATGCTATTATTCAGTTCCTGGCTTAGGAAAAAAGCTATAGAATATATCACAATTCTAATTGGCTAACAAATATTAAACCTTATGATTGTTAAAGGCACAAAGTGATTCTGTTTAGCTTTTGATGGGGTTAAGTAAAATAAAGAAAGGGAAACGGTTTGAAGGGGGGGGGAGGATTAGTGTGTATACTTTATGAGCAGTAACCCAAGTATCCATTGAAAAAATATGAGCACACATTATATTTAATAGCTCAAATGTTATCTTAATTCTTTATCAACAATTCATGCAGATAGCTTAATACCAAACATTTTAGGTAGGATTAACAATCTATGAAACAGAAGGCTTAGCAAATGAGAGATGGAATTTGTTCTAACTGCAGCTGCAGGGGGAGGCAAATGTAAGCTCCTGGAAAGCTGGGTTGTGCACAAGACATTCTTTTCCTGCCAAGGAAATGCAAGCAGATTTGGAAAAAATTATGGTTATCGTAGCCCTGATTTATACTTCCCATGGAAGGTAATGAAGCCTGTGTCCAAACTTATTTCTGTCCCCCTTGCCAAGCTTTGCTGGGAATGAAAGATAGGTGCCTTCCTTGTTTTTCTTTATCCACGTGGCAGAATCTCCTAAAGCACCTCCCCCCTCCCTTTGAACTCACCAAAACATCTCATTAGTAAAGGCAGGATTCAGCTCACCATAATCTTTCCCCAGCTGAGGCAAAGCCGCACAATTTACAATAGATCTTTGGAAAACTGCTTTTTACTGAGTGCTACTGCATCTATAGATCTCTCTCAATTACCCACAGTAAATTTAGGCATTGTACAAGAGCAAATTTTACAGTCCATGAAGAGATGAAGTGAAATCTAGATGAAATTCATTGTGACAGATTCCCAGTTAGTGCTCTGATGTGTCTGTATTACAGAAGATAGACATTCTATTAGCATGGAAGCTCCCATAATGGACTGTGAATCATCTCAGGTAATAGAGATGCCAAGCAGAATGACTGAAAAGCACTATTGAATTCCATTAGAGCTCTTTGTTTTTAAATCAGTCATTTCTTGTGAATAACCAACTATACACTTCTTGACCCTAACACCAAATGATAATAGTGGACTAATATTACAATACATTAATCTGAGTTACTGTGCAATTAGTGTTCCAGGCCCAGGCTGACTTGAGCTTTCCTAAATGCAAAGGCCGCCTCCTCAGGACACTGGAACTTATATTACAAATATGCAGTGTCAGAAATGGGCTCATCCCTGAGCTCATTGTTAGTTCTGTTTCAACATCACTGGAATGGTTCCTCAGACATACTGGATATAAGGATTTTGTGTTGTGACTTGTGACTTCCTGCCCTTTTGCTTTAAAAATTTCCCCTGCCCCAGATCAGACATCCAGAGGAAAATAATTATGACAGAGGTAAGTCTATAAGGAAATAATTTTAAACAAGTCAGGTTAGCAAGTTTTTTTTGTTTTTGTTTGTTTGTCGTGGTTGTTTTTTTTTTTAACCTTAAATGTGTTTCTAATCACTAGGAAAAGAAAGAGAATCACATTCTGCTGCATAAACAGCCCCACCTAATCTATCAATCAAGTATGATTGATCAGACTTAGTAATTACTGGGATAATGAGTAAGAGTTTGGGTTTGTGCAGTATTCTGTAGCTTTCGGATGTCTGCATAATTACCACTTGTATAGTAGATCGAGTTATGTGAATTATTCAATTATAACATAAACATGAAGCACTTGGAATAGACAGCCCGAACAAGCACACATTTCTTAATTCAATGCATTTGATAAAAATGCAATAGTTTGTCATGAGGCGAGCCGTTTTTGGCCCAAAGCTCTAAAGCTAACATATACACATTGAAACCAGAACAAATGTCTTCTTGTGTCTAGTGTCTCCCACCTGGTGTACAAGGCAGGAGAAAGGTCTTTTTGAATGGGGACCAAAGTATCCAAAGTGAAACAGCATCAGTTGAGTCACTTGAATATTCTCCTGTAAATCCCTGGTGGGCAACTTTAAAAAGAGTCGACTTTACATTTTCTATCTACAATCATGTATTTTCACATGGATGTGAAAATAGATTATCCTCATAGTGGGAGGACCCGAGACTACCGCCTCAACATGAGGCTCTCCTTAATGTTGTAATGACAGGTGTAAGATTAACTTTGTTAGGTGTCTAGCCACTCATGCAAACTAAATTAAATTAATGGAACAAATTTCTCTCATAATTAAGATAAAAATTCATGTCAGCTGTAACCTTGCTGTACACTAATTATATACAAATGATTTATCATCTGCTTTGCCCAGAATATTAATCCTTACCTCATTGATAACTGCAGCCTGTGTTAAGAGATGAGAGTTGATTAACTATGACAGATTGGGCAACCACAGCCCTCAGTGCCAGCACAACCGGTGAAACCAATAACACTCAAGTATTTGTCCATGTTTAGAATGCATCCCCATGGAAACAGATGCATGCTTAATGAAGGATACTGAGATTATTTTCAATAATGACTGATATTGGAACAATGGGCAGAACTGATCAATAACAATTAGCCACTTAGTCTGCTAAAGTCATGGTTAGAGAAAGCAGGTTATTTACACATTAGTAGAACCTTATTCAAAGACGCGTCCTCCATAATGTCTCTATGCTGTACCGTTTCTATCTCTTCCTGCATGGGAGGGGCTCCATGGTAGAGGGATGGTGATATGCCAAGCACTCCCTCTTGTCATCTATTTATTTATTTACATGGAATTTATTGAGGTGACATCAGTTAATAAAATTATAGGTTTTAGGTGTACAGTTCTATAATACATCATCTGTATATTGTATTATGTGTTCATGACCCCAAGTGAAGCTTCCTTCCAACACCATTTATCGCCCCCCCCTTACCCTCTCCTACCTCCCCTACCCCTCTTTCTTTCTGGTAATCACCATACTGTTTTCTGTTCCATGATTTTTTCCCCTTAATCACTTCTCCTTTTTCAGCCAGCCCCCTAACTCCATCCCCTCTGAAAACCGTCAGTCTGTTCTCAGTATCTATGAGTTTGTTTCTATTTTGTTTATTACTTTATTTTGCTCATTGGATTCCACATATAAGTGAAATCATATGTTACTTACCTTTCTCTGACTGGCTTACTTCACTTAGGTCCATCCATGGTATCGCAAAAGGTAAGATTTCCTCCTCCTCCTCCTCCTTCTTCTTTACCGCTGAATAGTATTCTATTGTGTAAATGTACCACAGTTTTTTTATCCACTCATCTACTTATGGACACCTAATTAAAAAATGGACAAAGGACCTGAATAGACACTTCTCCAAAGAGGATATACAGATGGCCAAATAGACACATGAAAAGATGCTCAATGTCACTAATCATCAGAGATGATTTAAATTAAAACCACAATGAGATAGCACCTCATACCTGTCAGAATGGCTATCATCAGTAAATCAGCAAACAACAAATATTGACAAGGAGTGGAGAAAAGGGAACCCGTGAGTAATGTTAGTGGGAATGCAGATTGGTGTAGCCACTGTAGAAAGCAATATGGAACTTCCTTCAAAAATTAAAAATGGATCTGCCTTATGACCCAGCAATTCCTGTTGCCTCTTAATGCCTGCTTATGAAATGAGTAATGGATGTTTTCAGGGGTTCTTTGGATGTTCTCAAGATAGCTGCCAAATGTATCAAGGAAAGTCCAAAAGCAACTGTGACTATGAAAGTAATATTGCTTTGTAGGGATTTGGTATGGTGGAAAACTTTAGTGCCAAGGCGTAACTCAATTGTACAGACAATTCCTTTGATCTTCTATGATATGCTCTTTTATTTAATTTCAAAGAGTTCAAGATGAGTTGTGCAGTTATTTAAGAAAACTCTGCTTTGGACCCCTGTCATGCTGGTTGGAAAGGGTTTTAATAACATAAATTTAATAATAGATATGGCTTTCAAAGCTATTTGAAAATTTGCACTTTTACTTTGTATTAATTTGAATCACCCCAGGAGTCGAGATTTTGTAATGCTAATTACTAATATAGATTCCCAAAATCCCTGCCCTGACAGTCAGCTTGGAGAAATCCCAACTCCCTGGGCCAAAAAGTGTTAATAAAAAGTGATTAGCTACTTAGGCCAAGTCATATTATAAGAATGCATTATATTTCCCTTGAATGGGTTACATGCATTCATTTCTCTGAATGAGGAAAATGGTTGAGAGTGATGGAAATCAGGCATTTTAGCTGCATTGTTACTAAATGAATGAAGGTTTAAAAGATATAGGAAAATGCTCCTTTCTTTACAATGCTTAGATTTGAAGACTCTAGAGCTGGAAGTGCAAGTAAACAGAAACCTACTCTGAATATTTACCAGTCTAGGTCATCTAATTGTTCTGTTCTGCATACCTATGTGTAAACCCATTCCAGCAGCCAATCCTACTCTAACATGATATACATGTGTAAGAAGTGTTCAGTTTAGGTGAAGAAAAGAACATAGCATTTTGTGTCCTTTGGCCCTGTGGGATGGTCATTCCTCAGTGAAATCATCAGCCACAGGGTATATGTGGCTGGAACTCCATACAGATACTAATTAATCTGGAATAACATGTATGTGGCTGAACAAAAACGGATCTAAACACCCCAAGTCAAGCACAGAAAAGAAGAAACAGGCTGACACATTTCTATCAGGAAGGCAACCAGCATGTCAAACTCTTGAATGATACTGGGCGATCCCAGTTCTGTTTTATCATCTCAGTAAATAAATCTAGAGGTGATAAACAACCATAAATACCTGTAAAGAATACTCCATAAAAAATAAAATCTTAACTCTACCCATATATCTCTCCCATATCACTTCTTCACCACAAAACATACCTTTTGCTAAATCTCTGAGTGGAAATAGAATTATATTTAAGACAAAGATAGTGATGATAATATTTTTCTACCTACAAGGAGTAGAGTACTGGAAGGAAATAAGACAACATTTTTAGGGTTGGACTCATCAGTTTGTTTAGCTGTCCTTATTGGAGTATCTGTTTATCATCTTTCAAAAAACACCATGATCTCATCCCAATGCGAGGACTTCAATCCTTACTACAACTAAAACAGTTCTACCTCAACCCTGGCTGGAAATGCAGTGGAGGCAATTACCCTTTTCCTATCCTCTGAACAACACAATTACTGGGAAGATAATAAGATTATTCAGGCTTTTGCTTCTTAAAATTATACCGAGGAACACCAATGGAATAATGTTTCTTAGGCATTCATCTTTAAAACAAATAGGGAAGTAAAATGAGCTAACGAGGACCATGAAACAGAGCCACAGATACATTTTCTCACTTGCCTAATGAGCAAAGTGACAGACAGTGAAACAGTTCACACTTGAGTAATTCTCTAGTCATCAGCAACTGCACAGGGCCCCTCCTCCCAAGCTTCGGAGAGGATAGAGGGGAGAGGTAATAAATAGATCCTGCTCTGCTGGCCAGAATAAGTTATCACAAAGAGAGAGGTCTTGGGGTACGCTCCCTGAGGAAATTTAACTAGAAAAAAAAAAGAGTCCATTAAAGGCATCTTCAGCCATACATTCAATTAGAATTAAATTAAAACAGTGGGAAAAAGAATCACCTGCTCCTCATCAGGGCCTCTGCCTGAAGTGGGTGGGGAGGCTAAGAATCTGGAAGGCAATGAGCCCTCCCCACTGAGGTCTCAACCCTGCTTTTCAATGGCCTTCCCTTGTCTGGGCCTCACTTTGCTGCAGGCTTGTTTCAGGGGGAAGTGGAGAAGGTGGGAGAGGGGAAGTGTGGTTGGGGCTGTGGTGGGTGGGGTGGGGGCTGTATGTGTGTGCGGACATGTGTGTTTGTGTGTGTAAGAGATGGTTAAAACTAATGTTTTTACTGACTATTTTCAGGGGCCTATGTGAGAGCTGGGAGGCAGGGTTCTTAGAAATCCACTTCTTTTCCTATTTGAGGGAAAGGAACGAAAACTTGCTCTATACCTACATGCGAGGCCCCTTTTATCCTTATGTTATCCCCATGCTGACATTGGGAGTGGGCTCTGTGCTATTTTAGCCATTTTACCAGGGAACAAACTATGCTCAGCAATTTGCTGAGGCTCACATGAATAGTAAATGGAAGCACTAAGATTCAAATTTCAGTCTACTGGCCCCAAAGCCCACGCTCTTTCCATTCAAAATCTCATCCTTCTCCTCACCAACAGACTAATGGAGGAAAAAGATTTGAACAAGAGCCTGAGAAATGCGGTCAGCCAGTGGTCCTTTTCAGCCATTAAAACTGCCTAGAAAAGTAGTAATTCTTTGACTCATTGATTGAGACTTATAGTTCTTTCATTTCAATTATTTTATTTACTTTATGAAGACTGTCCCCCAGTTTATGGAGAGTGAAACATACGTCCAGAGAGTCTGGGAACTAGCCACAGGCCACACAGGTAGGAGGGGTGAGATCGGGACCAGACCAAGGTTCCCTGGGCTCTTCCTGACACCATACACATTTACCTGTCTGTGCAAAGAAAATGAGTTGTTGATATGCAAGGATCGCCTAAAGCCAATGCAGTGTGATAGGAATGGTGTCCTGAGAAGTGGGGTGAAGACCTTCTGTTGTGTATCTTTTTTTTTTTTAATCATTGGTAAAGAAGCAATACTTGGCTCTCTTCTGATTGGATTAATGTTTGGGAAAAGTGTATCCACGAGGAGTTTCACCTTGTTTGCCTGAGATAGATGCCTTAAACCAAAGAGGGCTGGGTTGGTTAAAAGGAAGAGGACAAGTAATGCTTAACATGTTGGATTCAGTCAAATAAAGGAGGAATGGTTTATAAAGGATCTTTTGGTTATGAACCTATTGATGCCCACTATTTGCTAGGTGAAATACATATATGATCTTTAATCATAATAGCAACACTAAGGGTGTGTGTGTGGGTACAATTATTATTCTCATTTTACAAATGAGAAACCTGAAGGTCAAAATGGTATGTGTTTTTTGCTCATCACTGTCGCTCTCTCTCTGGGTCCTGGCAAGTTGGTGTGACTCAAGGGCCAAAGCTCAACATGGCAGCTCCCACGGGTACCAAATATCCAATATGTTCAGTCCTCAGCCATTTGTTTTGATGTCACTTATATCACACGTACATATGGCTTAAAACCTGTTTGAAATACTTAGCACATTCTATATCTTTTTATCTTAGTGTTTTAATTACCACAGAGTCTTTGAAGCTAGTGTAGGCTGCCAGTTCTGGTACTTAAAAGAAAACCTGTTTAACACGGGCCAGTGCTCCATCTTTTAGAGGTTCCTTACTTTATTCAAATTACTAATCATTTAGAATGTCACTAAAAGCTGTTCTCCCTTACTCCCTATGCATGCTTAACCTAATTAACTATAAATGAGGAAAATGCTATTCGCATTAAAATAAAATGTTAACCTATAAATTATCCCTCTCTTGCCAGTGAGGCTATGGACTTTTTCAGAAGTCCTTGTGCTCCCCACATCCTCTTGCACTAGAATGGACCACAGACTCTTCAGTTCATGGTGGGTCCTTTCCTCGGTATTGACTATAATGCTTCTATAATTTCACAAATCATCCCTCTTGGTGTTTGCTTAAATACTCTCAGGAAGCCAGAGTAGTAAAGTGGAAAACCTCTAAAATGCCCCCAGGAACCCTTTGGGATAAAAAAATCACAAGTTACATCCCACTTGTCCCCAGTACAGGAAACCTGAGCACCACCTGCCCCTATGGACAGATCCAGCCATAGGAAGCCAGGAAAGTCTTGTAAGCCTCTCAGTTCAGACCCCAAAATATTCTACCTCTGGCTGACCCCACCCAATACCCCATCATGCTGCCTTCATTCTGAGCCACTGCATTAGATGGGTCAACACAAATGGGGAAAGGTCTTTTCAAAGCTCTTGTTGGCAGAAGTGCCCCAAACACATTAATCTGAAAGCCTAGGTTAATTGATCAAATTAATCCCAGTTTTAGCGATTGAGAGCTGAGGGCAGGCCTCGGGCAGAACAGAGTGTGGAGTGGGAAATTGGTTATGGGGCCTCTGCTGGGCATGCAGATCATCCCCTGAGAAGCTCTTGGGGTAAGACCTTGAGCAGCTAATGGACCCAAGTGCCAAGGGCAAAGCAGTGAGGACAAGGGGCAGCAGTTCCCAAAGTAGAATTGCCCACACTTCAACTTGGTTCATAGTGGTCCCTGCTTTTAATCAATGTGATGTATTAGGTTAGACAACTCTGAGGTTGTGGTAATTTGGGAAATGCAACTGGTATGAACAATTTCTGATTCTCTCTTCCAGGACACCCTTGCTCCTGCTAACCTTTGATCTGGTTGTAGAGTTCATAACAAACCCCAGTTCATTCGTGTAGCCCTGGGGAAACTCTCATCTTTGGGGGTGTTATCAGAAGGTCCCTGCCCCTGGCTCACTGTGGATTTATACTTCAATTCCAAACCTGGGCTCTGTGGAGGGAGTGGTAGAAGCTGTGATCAGGCCTCTGGGGAATGCTGAGTCCAAGCAGCTTTACATCCACATGTGCAGTAAATTCCTGATTATCCACACCAATGGCCTGTGACCCACACTCAGGGAATCCCAAGTAATTGACAGTTCAAAAGGATTTCTCCTTGATTTTAGAATATGCTCTGATTTTTTGGCTGTAGATCCCCTTCTTCCACTATGCTTTTCCTGGTAGGACATTAAGAATCATTTAAGTTCCTTTAGCCTGGCACTTGGTCTGAGCAATGGCTTGAAGTCAGCTTCGGGCTGAAAATTTGCCTACTCCATAGACAAATGATTCCCTTGCAGGCAGTTGAATTTGACAGTATCATATATTGCATAAAGAATAATCTGTCTAGGACAGTGTTGCTCATTCATTTATTCATTCATGCATTTAACTCACATGCATTGAACTCCTACTGTGTTCTAGGCACTGTACTATGAATTACAGATAAAGAGATGAAAGATTGAGCCCCAAGCACTTGAGGGATATACATGCTAGTGGGACTTAATGGGATAATTTCGAGTATCTTCCTCTGGACCTGCATATGCCCACTGCATATTCATTTATCACTCCCATTTCCAGCTTAGCATCTATCTAAGCTTTTGTGTGAGAAGTGTCTGGATTTGAGGGAAGAGTTGTAGGTGATTTTTAGGTAGGGCAGGGTCTCCCAGAGACAGAAAGAACCCAGACCACCCCATTTTTAAAGGATTTAGACATAGTAAAAACATCTACACATTTGTGGTAGATTTAAAAAGTTTACATTTTAAAAATTAATAGCTTAACACTCTGAAAGTATAGTATCAATATAACTTTATTTGGAGAAAATGTCAAAGGTCTAGATTTCAGGCCCTTTATGAATGTGAGATTTGGCTCCTCTCCCTGTTATTCCCCACTCACACTTCACCTCTGCCAAGAAAAACCCGGGTTGGAGGAGGGCAGTCTAAATAAGGCTGAGTAGAGTCATGTGAATGCTCAGAGGGACTGCTGTAAATATAAAATAGTTGGTCCATGGCTCTGTGCCCCACTGGTCACAAGGAATAGTTCTTAACAGGGCAGACACATCTTAAGTACTTTGACTCAAAAGGCATCAAATCAAGTTGTTTCTACAAAGCTGGCCTGTTCTCATGGCATTGGAAGATCCTGATAGAGTACTTGGCTACCAACTATCTCTTCCTGGTATCACCCTTTTTTGCTGCCCTCCACACACACTAATCTCAACCCTCAGCTCTCTTTTAAAAAAGCCCATCTATCTAATAATACAGGAATATGCAAATTAGCCAGGACACCATAACGTCACGACTAAACAACAGGGACCTGAGGCTGCATGGCACCTGGCTGGAACAAGGGACCTCAGGCTGCACCCCCATATCAGCGCTGGGCTGGGGGACCTCAGGCTGCACCTTTCGCCTGGTGGGGCTTGAGTGGGGTGGGGCCGGCCAGGTCTGGGTCTCACCCAATGGGGGTGTTGCTAGCTGTGTTTGGGTCTCCTGTGTTTTTGAAGCATATGTGGGTGATGGGCAGGGACTTAACTCTAAGTCCCACAATGTGCCCCAGACTCTGACAGGAGGGAGATTTTCATATATATTTTACTAATTTTCTTTCATCTCTGACACTTCTATTATAGAGAAAGGGCAAATAGCAATATTAAAATATTTCCTTTCATTAATTTCCTTTTTTTAAAATATATTTTATTGATTTTTTACAGAGAGGAAGGGAGAAGGATAGATCGATCAGCCGCCTCCTGCACGCCCTCCATGGGGGATGTGCCTGCAACCAAGGTACATGCCTTTGACCGGAATTGAACCTGGGACCTTTCAGTCTGCAGGCCGACACTTTATCCACTGAGCCAAACTGGTCTTGGCTTATTAATTTCCTTTTAATGTACATAAATTTCGTGCACCAAGCCACTAGTGGAAGATAAGGCAATTATGACAATGCAAAAATTGAGGTTAAGGGTCAGAGGTTGTCACTCATTTTACTTATGTTTGTGAAGATAAAATAGTAAAGAGAACACTAAACAGTTATCTGGTGACATTTCACCAATTTAAATTAGTTATGATGGGCGCTGTGTGATTTATTTTATCTTAACACCCATTGCTTATGAGCAACTTTGCAGGAATTCCCTATTGGAGAAGATCAAAAAGATGCTTGTAAATTTGTTTTGCAGATAATATGCATGCTAGGAGGCAATTGTCTCTGTGTCTTGTACTCTATCTGAATGTTCAATGTTTGTTAATATTATGACTCAGAATTATTAACTTCCACCTCCAAGATCCTGGGTCCCCTGTGGGTTCAAAAATGCAGAGTAGTTTCCAAGGTGCCTGAGATGGAAAAAGCCTTGGGCTACTTTCATGGCTAATATGTTGTATTTGGAATATCTGTCTAATAGCCAGGCTTATGACCTCAGCTCTGCCCTAAACCTTGTTCAAACACAACTTAGCCCTTCACTTCCTGGCAGAAATAGGTGTCTCATTTTTTTTTCCAGTTTCCTTCAGAGTTTCCAGTGCTTCCTTACTAAAAATCTCTCATTCTCTCTTTCCTACATTAGTCTTCCTTTTCTATTCTCAACACCTGTTCTCTTCATTTTCCAACAGGAGTGATTCATGTCACACAGATTAGAACGGAAATTTCCCTGGTTGCTAAAAAGACATACAGAAGTCAACCCTTTAATATTCATATTTCCTAAAGGAGAACTTGTGGTTTAGAGACATTATCTTGGTGTGTTTATATTTAAGGTTTGTGGGTAAAATAGTGAGAATCACAGGTGGGAAGCCAAAAGAAGACCAACAGGAACAGAATTGTGGTTGTGGTTGAAGAAGCAGAAGTTAAGGGAAGAAGATCTCATTAATCCTGCTAGTTGGGAGGCATAAAGTTAGTACAAGCTTTTGTGAGGTTGAAGTCAGGGTCATTTTGTAAAGAATGTGATAGTTTGCTATTCTTTGATGGAAAAACTCATTGTTTAAATACCAGCTAACATTTAACAAGCATTTCTTATGCCAGGAACTAGATAAGTGCTTTTATAACTGCATCTCACTCAATCTCGACAATGCTTCTATTATTAGGATCTTTCATAACTCCTGTTTTGTACAGGTAGGAGGCAGAGAAGCTAAGAATTAAGCTTCAGTATGTTTGACTCTAGAGTCTGAGTGTTTGACCATCACATGCTATTGTCAGAGAACTCAACCTTAGGAGTTACTCTTAGAGCAGAGGGGACAGGATGACAGTCTAACATCCCTTTTCCTTAAATCTAAGAAGGAAACTGGAATTAATAATGCAATCTGTTCTAGATACATATTGTTGGGTAACAAATCATCCCAAAACTTAACCATTTTATAGCATGTTGTCATTTTGTGCTTAGGAACCTAGGCAGGGTTAGGGAAGTTCTGCTCAGAGTAGCTTTGACTTAGATCACTGTATTCAGTTGTTGGGTTGGCTGCCTAGAGGCTCCAAGACCACTTCCATTGCATGTCTGCCACTTGGCGAGAGTGGGTGGAAGGCTTTGTTTAGTTGAGACTGTAATCACAGACTAGTAGTTATGCTTCTTATTTGGCTACTCAGGGATCCCAGAGAGAGTATTCCAAGATACAGAAAGTGGAAGTGTCCAATGTCTTACATTCTGGGCCTAGAGTTTGCACAACATCACAGTATTTTCCAGAATATTGAAAGAAAGGTTCACTCTAACTCTATCCCATGCATTCCATTTGTGTCCATCTCCGGGCTCCTGCCCTCTCCGTCCCTAGTCCTCTGAGATTTTCTTCCATGAGGTCACTGAAAACCTCCAAATTCAAAAGATTAGTTTTTTGAACCAAATTCAAAGATTAGTTTTTATGTCTGTATTTTATATAAGTTTTCTGGCACAGCTGACTTTCCTCAACTTTTCTGAAACTCTCCTCTCATGGTTATTCACAATAGCTTCTCTTCCTCTGCCTTCCTTTTATTATTTTTAAAATTTATTGTTGAAAGTATTACAGATGTTCCCCTTTTTCCCCCCATTGATCCACTCCACCCTACTCCTATTTCCTTCCCAGGGTCTCCGCACTATTGTCTGTCTATGGACTATACATAGGTGCATATACATTCATTGTTTAATCTCTTCCTGGCCTGAAATATGTCATTCTGTTGCCTTCCTTTTAAATGTTGGTGGACCTCAGGGTCCAGTCCTTTGTCATTTTGTCATTATTCTCTACCAATGGTTCTCTATCAGGTACAATTGTGCTTCTTAGAGATAATTGGTAAAGTCCAGAGACAATTTTGGACATTACAAGTAGAGTTTTACTGGCATCTAGTGGGTAGAGGCCAGGGATGTTGCTAAATATCCTACAATGCACAGAACAGCCCCACACAACAAATAATTATCTAGTCCTGTCAGTAGTGCTGAGATTTAAAAAAAATATATTGGTGCTGAGATTTAGAAAACGTGTTGTGGTTTTAAATAGAGGGCACTGGAAAGAGGGTGAATCTTCCTAACTTCCTCTTTTTTGGGAGCTATATATGAAAAGAAGGCTCTTTTTTTGACTGACAGCATGGTATCGGGCAAGGCTTTGTGGTCGATGCATCTAGGTTCAAACCCTAACCTCCTGAAGTGGTGATCATAATTTCCATTTTGGGGTGACCAAATCAGATAATCTCTATAAAATACCAAGCACATAGTAGGTTCATAAATGTTAGCCCTTCCCTTTAAATTACATGACAAAGTCCCCTCAAGGCTGAGCTTAGCTCCCCACTTAATACTTAGGAGGCACCTACTACATAACAAAAGTTGAATAAATATTTGCAGGAGGAAGCATGAATAAATTAGCTATGTCACCTCGGTAAGGTAAGAGGTTGGTTGCCATGAGAATTCTTTAAGTAGAGGTGGCTTTCCTCCTTCTGTTCTTGTTGGAAGAAGATTGAGAGGTGAGTTTTAAAACTCTAATTGCATGTAGCCTAGCCCTATTAGGATAATAACCAGTGAGGTTTTAGGAGGCTAGGTCATTGGTTTGGCATGCAGCCCACCAATTATAGGTCATGTGACTGTCCATAATATAAGGCAATAAACACAGACAGCCTTATTCTCTTGTGGTCACAGCAAAAGTCATAGAGGAGAAGAATAAATTCAAAGGTCTATGTGTACTTCTTGGTCCTTAGTATTGATACTAACTGTAAAGGAAAGGTTTGCATACAGTGGTACCTCGAGATACGAGTGCCCTAACATACGAGATTTTTGAGATACGAGCCCTCGAGCGAGCGATTTTTTGCTTTGAAATACGAGCAACATTTGAGATACGAGTAATCGCGCGGATCGGCCGGCTGCACACGACCCACCAGTTTACCTCGACTCGAGCTTCTCATAGTTTCCCACGCCTCAGTCAGTGTGCTTGTTTACCTCGTTGTCGAAGCATCTTTTGTGCATTTACATACTTTATCACATTTCTTTTTATAACCATGGGTCCGAAGAAAGTGAGTGTAAAGGTCAGTGCTCAGAAGAGGATGATGTCTATTAAAGCGTGAAATCATAGAAAAATATGAGCAAGGTGTGCGAGTGGCTGACTTGGTGAGGCAGTACGGCATAGTACTTCAGTGATATGCACTGTGCTTAAACAGAAGGAGTCGATAAAAGGTATAACGCCAGCTAAGGATGTTACAATAATTTCTAAGTTCCGTGGCTCTCTCCATGAAAAGATGGAGAATCTACTGATGGTGTGGGTGACAGAGAAGCAGCTTAAAGGAGATACATTAACACAGGGCATCATATGTGAGAAGGCGCGAGTGATTTACAGTGATTTGCTGGAGCAGACCCTGTGCACTTCCATGGATGAAGCATCAAAAGACTCATTTAAAGCCAGTAGAGGCTGGTTTGATAACTTCAGGAAAAGGTCCGGCATTCACTCCATCGTCAGACATGGTGAGGCACCAAGTTCGGATGTGAAGGCAGCTGAGGATTACCTCAAAACTTTTTCCGAACTGATAGAAGCCAAAGGATATATCCCCCAGCAAGTCTTCAACTGTGACGAGACAGGGCTTTTCTGGAAGAAGATGCCGAATAGGACTTATATAATGGCAGAGGAGAAGGCGATGCCAGGCCACAAACCCACGAAGGATAGGCTAACTTTCACACTGTGCGTCAATGCAAGTGGCGACTACAAGATCAAGCCTCTTCTCGTATACCATTCGGGAAACCCCAGAGTCTTTAAGTCACATAAGATTTTAAAAGATAAACTGTAAGTTATGTGGAGGGCAAACCCGAAGGCATGGGTCACCAGACAGTTCTTTGTGGAGTGAGTAAACCTGGTTTTCAGCCCTTCTGTTAAGAAATATCTACAGGAAAACAGCCTAACCATGCAAGCCCTCCTCATCCTCGACAATGCTCCTGCTCACCCACCGAACCTCGAAGATAAACTCCTCGAAGAGTTCAAGTTTATAAAGTTTGTCTACCTACCTCCCAACACCACTCCTATCCTGCAGCCCATGGGTCAGGAAGTGATTTCTAATTTTAAAAAGCTGTACATCAAGCACCTGTTCCGGCGCTGCTTTGAGGTGATGGAGAACACAAACCTCACCCTTCGAGAGTTCTGGAAGAACCACTTTAACATCGTGATATGCCTCAGAATTATTGATCAGGCCTGGCTGGGTGTTACAATGAGGACTTTGACCTCTGCATGGAAGAAGCTGTGGCCTGAGGCCATAGCCAAAAGGACCTTCGAAGGATTCGAACCCAAGGTGCCAGTGGAGGAGGAGATAGTTATTCTGGGAAAATCCATGGGCCTGAAGGTGGATGAGAGAGACTTGAATGAGCTCGTTGAGGAGCACTCTCTGGAACTCACCACGGAGGAGTTACAAGAGTTGCAGTCTCAGCAACATGTGGAGGTTCTCCAAGAAATTGGTTTTGAGGAGGAGCCAGAGGTGGAGGAGATCTCTACAAGTGAGATAAAAGAGATCTTAGGAATGTGGGAGAGGGTCACACTTTGTGGAAAAGAAACACCCCTAAAAAGTTGCTACTGGTCGTGCATTGGAGCTGTTCAATGAAACTCGCCTCACCCATTTCAGAAACATTCTGAAAGGGAGGAAGAGGAAAACCTCATTGGACACGTTTTTTTTTTTAAATCGGCCAAAAATGCAAAGACCAGTAGCAATTAAGTTCAGTGAAGATTAGTTAAGTTACATTCAGTTTAGGGATAAAGTGTAGCATTAAGAGTGTAACGAATAGGTAAATACACTTTATAAAACCAGTTTATTCCCTTACAGTCTCTTTTATTATGTTTTTATACAATATTTGTCATTTATAAATACATTTTTCTTATTCAAAAACACGTAACAAGAACAACTGGGGTGGCATTTTGGGGGCTGGAACGGATTAATGGCATTTCAATTGATTTCAATAGGGACATTTGCTTTGAGATATGAGCAACTTGATATACGAGCAAGGTTATGGAAGGAATTAAACTCGTATCTCGAGGTACCACTGTATTTGGTAGGTCTCTCTTCTTCTATCCTTTTGGTGTCTATGAAGGCATCAACTTAACTTATAAAAAAAGAGTCATGATTGAGACTGCCCATTGGGGATTTTCTAAATTTGAATCACTGGCATTTAGCATCTCCCTCTATGCCCCTGTCTCATTCTGATTTGTTCTCCACATGGTCATCAATGTAAGCTTGTGGAAAACCAAATCTCATATGCTCTATCTCTTACTTCCTATTCAATTTAGGACAAAAACAAAATATCATGACATGGCATAAACCCCCATGTGGCTAGGCTTCTTTACCCTCTAGGATTTCTTCTTCAGACTTCAACCCCTTCCCTGACCATGTGAAAGCTCCTTCACAAGAACTGTGTCTCTCTTCTTTATGGCCTTTGGCAAACTTATACAATTGTTTATTTGTTAATGTCTTTCTATTATTAAAATTATCTCTCTCTCACAAACTCTTCGCACCATAACAGCAGGTATTGTCTTACAGATGCTGTCTGCTTATCCCCAGAGCCTGTCACATAATAGCTGCTCAGTAAATAGTTCTTAAATAAATGAATGATTAAGCAAATAGATTATATCATTAGCGGATATCATTTCCCTGCTTCAGCCGAGGACCCAAACTCATTTTTAAAAAAAGATGTAGCTACTACTTCTAAACCAAAGAAGATGTGAGATAGAAATAGAACAAGTTCATTGATGATGATGATAATGTGTAATATTAATATGCAATTGAATAATAGGACAGTTTTAACTATTAGTTAAATGTTAGTATTTATTGAGTGCCTGTTAGGTAATGGGGATAAAATCTGGAGCAAAATCAGACATGGTTCCTTTCATGCACTATCTTTTTCAATAGCCCATTAATTAGGTACAATTACTTTCCCATTTTATAGATGAGACATTGTGGGAGCTTAAGTAAATTGTTCATGGTCACATAGCCAGTAAGTTGTTGCTTATAGAACAGGTACTAGAACCCAAGAGAGATTCCAAAGTTGTTAACTATTAAATTGTTTACTTTTTGAAGACAACAGATTATATGTAGTTACCGCATCAACTTAAGAGATAATATCTCTCAGTAAATGCTGCAGATACTACTAGATCTCCTAGCACCCACAGTGAATTGGGCATCATTGCATGGCAGATACTGTTTTAGCTGTTATCCGTACATTTTCTCCCATCTTTAAAGTGATTCCACTGGTAAGTGTTATTAACCTCACTTTACAGGCCAGTTAACAAGGGCTCAGGTAGGAGGAAGAGGCCAGGAAAACGCCAAAAGCAGTTGGGACACTTGAAAACTTTCCAGCTCCTAAAATGTTTACAATATAACTTTTTAAGTTGTATTTCAAAGGCAGGAAAACCTTTTGAATTCAGGTTCCAAAAACCTGATATATGTAACATTGAGACACTGAATCATAGACTTTTATAGCTGAAAAATACCTTAGAGACATCTAACCTATGCCCTTCATGGGGCTTCTAATTGAGTTTAAACTTAGATAAATCTTAGGTAGCTCAAAACTTTTATTTTATTCATATAATGTTATAATTTATAGGCCAATCACATAGGCCATTTTATAAGCTTACTCAATTTAAATGAATTAGTAACCCACTTCAATAAATTTATAACTACACCAATATGTAAGAAAAGTGTAATTCTTTACAAATATTTTACATTTTTAATAGTTACTAATTTAGATAGAAGATCATCCACAGGGTTCCTCTTGTGGTGGAATGAGATATGCATGAGATTTTTAGTATTCAAAAATGTCTCAGGACCTGAGGCACATACATGTTAGAGAATAAAAACACATTTCCAAAATGATATGAAAGTCTTCCCTTACTCCTTCTCTCCCTCTTTTTTTCCACCTCCCTCCTTTTTTTCTCTTTCTTTCAATCCCAAACCACCTCTACATTCTATTGTTTTGAACTAGTAAGGATAGATCGTATTTTAAATCTTTTATCCTCTGGTTATTAGTAGGATCTCAAATGGTTCTGGCTCCCCAGACCAATCAAAAGGAATAACTTTGGATAGAGAAAATGACATTATTGGTGAAATTAAAGGCTCACCTGAATTTACTTTAATGGGGGGACCCCAACTCCCCAGTGGGAAATGTCTGCAAAGATATCACTGGGAGCTCAGAGGAAAATATTATGTTCTAACCTTTTAAAAATTAATCCAACTATTAGCAGGGATTCCAACTGTATTTCATTCAAGCCATGATCTGAAAGGTAGAATGATTAAACCAAGACAAATGTAGTGTCATAAGCAAATGTCATGCCATAGATTTACCTACCAACAAGACATTGGCATGGTTTAGGTCAGAGGTTAATTAAAGACATTGAAAGGTCATTCTGTGATTAGCTGAAAGCAGAGTTTTAATAGGGCATCAGTCCGACCCACACTGACAGAAGATTTATGCCAGCTGCGATGACACGGCCACGAATCCTGCTGATAACAAGAGCCTCAATATTGGACTGAACAGAATGATGAATGGAGCACACGTATCCTCACACTTCTCATTACAAGCTCTTTCACTCCCGGTGGCACTTAGCAGCATTTATTTACTGGGGTTTGAAGGTGTGGGACAGTAGGACAGTATATCTAATACTTTTAAATGTAGGCTTGTGATATAAAAATGAAACAAGAGATAAGATTAGGTCTTTGAATAATTGCACAGCTTTTCTTCCAAGATTATATTCACTAGTACTAACATTATTTCCCCCTCTTAATGTTCTAGTGTGTGAGCAGTTCAAGAAAATTAATTGTCTGAGGCAGAAGGTCAGAGGGAAAAAATTACTGATAAGCATTAAACATGCTATAAAATAAAACTTCACCACATTGTGTTGTCCATAGCCCTCAGTATGTGAACAAAAGATCATATGAAGAAGAGGATATATACATTTCCCCTTATGCCATATTTAGGGTTGCTTAAGTGCTGCTATTATGTGGATTTGATTAGGTAAAGTCTAGAAAGACAGACAAATAAATGAAATACAAATAAAAATCAAACAAACAACTTACAATATTGCTCAGCTGAAAACAAAATGTAAGAGAAACTAAAGCCCTGATGAATAATGTTTACTTTTCCACAAAACTCTTTCAGTATGTTATATATTTATCAAACTACCAGAGTGTAAATTCCAGGAATAAGTTCTATCATCTCTCAAACAGTAGCACTATGAAAATTATAACTATAAAAATAATTATATTATAGGAAGGCTACTTTCCAAAGATTCAAACATACCTGCTGCTGCAATTTCATAATAAGAAAATCAAACTCTTTCTGCTTGGGCCACCACCTAGGGCCAGACCAAGGGAACATCGCATCCCATCACATCTAACCCCACACCAGACCTCCCTTTATTCAAAAACAAGTTCGAGTCAGCCTGATGAGCATGGGGCAGCTGGAGACCTGCTGTAGGGCGGCTCTGAGGATTCCCCTTTCTTTTCTTAGTCAATTGCATTTGTGGGTAGAGAACAAATTGTAAGTAGATTTGCACAAACCAATAATTCAGCCCAACACATACAACAGCTTGGAGCTATGAGAAATGTAGGCATGTGTGTGTCAACCATGTACACACCATATTAAGAACCACTTCTTGGCACTGAACAAACTAAATAAGCATTTTGAGTGGCCAATTTAACTCCAGTTAAGTGTATAAAAGCTGATAATAATGAGGAGGATTTCCTTGTGGGTTTTGAAAAGAGGCTCCTTTCCTCACTTGTAGCTTAAGATTGTCACTTGCCCTAACAAATGTTAGCCGGAAAAGTCTTCAGAACAGATAATATGGCCATGCGAAGGGCTTCTTGTCTCTTCCAGTCTGATTCACCAGAGGCTCATGTATGCAGAACCTCCAGTATTAAAATGCAAACAATTGCCCAGCAATCCTGCCTGGGACCACAGGTCTGAGCCAGGCCACTCCTTCTACCAAGTGGCCATCAGGAAGATCAGCATCATGGTATCAGAGAACTGTATTGATGCATTTTGCCAGTCCACATTACAGACACCTTCAGGTGTGTGTGTGTGTGTGTGTGTGTGTGTGTGTGTGTGTGTTTTGGGGTAGTTGGAATTAGTTTTTGGTAGACAAGGAAAGTACTAACATTATGTATATGCATATAGAAAGAATAATATTTTCCAGGCTACCTGTAAGAAATATATTACTGTCCCTCTGAGCTTTATTTTACTTTCAGAGAAAAACAAAGCTAAACCCAAAGCTAACTGATTTAAACAGCCTGTGCTCACTTCCATGGCAGACCACAGGATTGAATGGTATGAAAATAACATGATATCTTTTACTCTCTCCTTTTTGGTATTAGAATGTTTTATGGAAAATTGGATAAATTGTGCTCTTTCAAATAAAATCAATTAAAAATTGATGATTAGCTAGTGTTTTTTGATAAACTATTTTGAGATAGGTTTTTACAAAGGATTCATAAAAAGTACAAATCATAGGTTCTGCACTTAGTGGGCTTAAAAGTTTAAAACTCAAAAAAACTTACAAAACAGCAAAGTATGAGTTGCAACACAAAGTTAGACTGTATGATAAGTACTGAAGAAATGGCATAGCCAGGGCATGGCAATTTTTTTTCTGTAAAGAAAAATAGTAATTATGTAAGGCTTGCATGCTATATGGTCTCTGGCTCAACTATTCAGTTTTGTTCTTGTAGAGAGAAACCAGCTACAGACATACATAGAGGAATGAAGCATGGCTGTGTTCCAATAAAATTGTATTTACAAAAGTAGATGGCAGGCTGGATTGAATGGAGGTCCATGTTTTGCTGACCTCTGGTATAGTTATTAAGTAGTGTGGGTATCCAAAGCAATAAGGGAATGTTACAGTGGGTGGAAAGGGAAGCTTCACGCAGGAGCAGGAGAAAGATTATGTAGGAGTGAGTTGGGGAGATGATGTTCTTGGTATACACAAAGGCTATGTATAATAGAAGCTCTGTGTAAAAAACAGGAAAAAATGGCTTCTTCATGAGTGTACCCCAAGAGGGAAGGGTATTTCTCTTCTGACAATCAACTGCCAAGAAATTAAACGCACAAATTAGGTCCTGAGATGCATAGCCCTAAAACCACAGAACCTGATTTAGGTCATTCCCCTTACATCAGGCTAGTTTTCTAGCCTCTTTTGCTGCAGGATTGCCATTTCAAGCTCCAGGGCACAATGATGTCAGCCCACAGGAAGAATGAGTGTTTCTTGAATGAGTCTGAGTATTTAGGAGAATTACTTTGTGATGTTTACTCTTTGATGTCAACAACCACACACCAATCCAAATGACCTAGATAGCTCTGAATATTGGTCTCTGATGACAAGATCTCATAGTTTAAGCCAAACTCTAGGTCAAATGGGTGATGTTCGTTTAAGAGTATTAATCAAAATACTAGTCTGCCAGATGTTCTGTGGTTCAGACTATGCTTCCTCCTAGACATCAACTAGGCACATTGGAAAATTAAAGGACATGAGAAGGCCTGTTGCAAAGAAATCTGTTTAACTTGTATAACTGATAGTTTCCCTAACATTTAATCACAGAACCTTTTCCCATGTAGCATATGTGAACATTTCATAGAACCCATTTTGGAAAACAATGTTTTAAGGAAACAGATGTTGATATCAATGTTGCTCACAGTGTCTAGTTGTGGCTTCAAGTTAGCATAGGGAGAGGGTGATGAGAGAGAGAAAGCTTTAAAAACTCAAATGACTACTGAGGGATGTAAATTAGGATGCAACTGTGGCTTCTTATGTATTGTAACTATTTAAAGTCTACCTGTAGCAACCTACTTACAACATTCCAATTGCAGGTGAACAGGTACTAAAATGCTGAGATGACAGAGAAGCAGGATATTTAAATTTTCTTTTTCTTTTTCCGTGTTGTTGATGTTAAACTTCTGGTTTTGTTCCCTTCTTCCATGTCCTACTGGAACCTTTATTTGACTGAAAGCATGAAAATGATTGTCATCCTGAGCTATTCTTGGCAGGCAGGACTGAACTTAGAGGGAACACAAACTTATGATTAGCAAGTACATAAACATTCCAATCCAGGCCTGACTCCCCTCCCCCACAGAGCAGAGGAAGAACTGTGCAGAGGAGCGAAGCAACCAAGAATTCTGTTGCAGTATCTGGAGAATTCACTGGGAAATGGTGTGAAATTTGCTGCAAACAAGTCAGACTTTACAATGTAATGAAACATAATTCTATGAAGAGGCTGGTAGTTAGCATTTTATAGCATTTTCTTTTTTTTTTCATGCGCTTCCCAGTCATCCTAATTGTTTTTCTTTCTTTTTTTTAAATTAATTTTTTATACATATCTCCCCATTGTCCCCCCTCTCTCCCAGGCATACACCAACCCCCCAGTGTCTATGTTCATTGTTTATGCTTATATGCATGCATGCAAGTCCTTTCATTGATCTCTTATCTACCTCACCTAACTTTAATCTTCCTGCTGTAATTTTAGTCTGTTTGATGCTTTACTGCCTCTGTATCTATCCTTTTGTTCATCAGTTTACAATGTTCTTTATGATCCACAAATGAGTAGGATCATGTGATGTTTCTCCCTCATTGACTGGCTTATTTCACTAAGCATAAGGCTCTCCAGTTCCAACCAGGTTGCTGCAAATGGTACGAATTCCTTCTTTTTATTGCAGCATAGAATTCCATTGTGTAGATGTACCACAGTTTTCTGATCCACTCATCTGCTGACGGGCACCTAGGCTGTTTCCAAATTGTAGCTATTGTAAATTGTGCAGCTATGAACACAAGGGTGCATAAATCCATTCTGATTGGTGTTTGTGATTTCTGAGGATAAATTCCTAAGAGTGGGATTGCTGGGTCAAATGGGAGATCCATTTTTAGTTTTTTAAGAAAACTCCATACTGTTCTCCACAGTGGCTGCACCAGTCTGCATTCCCACCAACAGTGAAGAAGGGTTCCTTTTTCTCCGCATCTTCGCCAACACTTGTCGTTTGTTGATTTGTTGATGATTGCCATTCTGACAGGTGTAAGATGGTATCGCATTGTTGTTTTAATTTGCCTCTCTCGGATGATTAATGACTTTGAACATGTTTTCATGTGTCTCTTGGCCTTCCTTCTGTTGTCTTTTGAAAAGGTTCTATTTAGGTCCATTGCCCATTTTTTTATTGGATCATTTATCTTCCTTTATTAAGTTGTATCAGTTGGCTGTAGATTTTGGAGATTAAACCTTTATCAGTGATAACATTCCCATACAGTGATCTTTCTTGTTGTTTTGTTGATGGTTTCTTTTGCTGTGCAAAAGCTTTTTATTTTGATATAGTCCCATTTCTTTATTTTTTCTTTAGCTTCCATTGCCTTTGGAGCAATATTAGTGAAGAAGTTCTTTTGGCATATATCTGAGATTGTGCTTCCTGTGGATTCCTCTAGTATTTTTATGGTTTCCCTTCTAATATTTAAGTCTTGTATCCATTTTGAGTTTATTTTTGTATTTGGTGTAAGTTGCTGGTCCAGTTTCACTTTTTTGCATGTATCTGTCCAATTTTCCCAATACCATTTATTGAAGAGGCTATCTTGGCTCCATTGAATGTTCATGCCTCCTTTGTCAAATATTAGTTGAGCATAGTGGTTTGGGTGGATATCTGGGTTCTCTATTCTATTCCATTGGTCTATATGTCTGTTCTTGTGCCAGTACCAGGCGGTTTAGAGAACAGTTGCTTTGTAATATAGCTTGAAATCTGGTATTGAGATCCCACCAACTTTATTCTTCTTTCTCAGAATTGCTGTAGCTATTCGTGGTTTTTTTTATTCCAGATGAATCTATGAAGAATTCTTTCTAGGTCTGTGAAATATGTCGTTAGTATTTTAATGGGTAGTGCATTGAATCTATAGATTGCTTTGAGTAGTATGGACATTTTAATGATGTTGATTCTCCCAATCCATGAGCATGGTATGCTCTTCCATCTGTTAACATCTTCCTCTATCTCTTTTTTCAGTGTCCTGTAGTTTTCTACATATAGGTCTTTTACCTCTTTAGTTAGGTTTATTCCTAGGTATCTTAATTTTTTTGGAGCTGTGATAAATGGGATTGCTTTTTGACTTCTTTCTGTAATTTCACTATTAGTGTACAGAAATGCTACAGACTTCTTAGCATTAATTTTGTATCCTGCCACATTGCCGAATTCATTAATTAAATCCATTAGTTTTGGAATGGAGTCCTTTGGATTTTTTATGTACAATATCATGTCATCTGCAAATAAGGACAGCTTTACTTCTTCTTTTCCAATTTGGATGCCTTTTATTTCTTCCTCTTGTCTAATTGCAATGGCTAATACTTCCAGTACTATGTCGAACAGGAGAGGTGAGAGTGGGCATCCCTGTCTTATTCCTCTTCTTAGGGGAAATGGTTTTAGTTTTTACCCATTGAGTATGATTTTAGCTGTGGGTTTATCATATATGGCTTTTATGATGTTGAGGTATGCTCCTTCTATTTTCACTTTGCTGAGAGTTTTTATCAAGAAAGGGTGTTGGATTTTGTCAAATGCTTTTTCTGCATCAATTGATATGACTATGTGATTTTTATCTCTCAATTTGTTTATGTGATGTATCACATTTATTGATTTGCAGATATTATACCATCCCTGCATTCCTGGGATGAATCCTGCTTGGTCATGGTGTATGATATTTCTGATGTACTGCTGGATCCAATTTGCTAGAATTTTGTTGAGGATTTTGGCATCTATGTTCATGAGAGATATTGGCCTATAATTTTCTTTCATTGTGTTGTCTTTATCTGGTTTTGGTATTAGGGTGATGCTGGCTTCATAGAAGGTGTTTGGAAGTACTCCTTCTTCTTGAATGTTTTTGAATAGTCTGAAGAGGATAGGTTTTAATTCTTCCTTGAATGTTTGGTAAAACTCTCCTGTGTAGCCATATGGTCCTAGGCTTTTATTTGCTGGAAGCTTTCTGATGACTGCTTCAATTTCTTCCATAGTTATTGGACTATTGAGATGTTTAGATTCCTCCTCGTTGAGTTTTGGAAGGTTATATTTTTCTAGAAAAATGTCCATTTCTTGCAGGTTGTCCAATTTGTTGGAATAGAGTTGTTCATAGTATTTTTTAACAATCCTTTGTATTTCGGTGTGGTCTGTTGTTATTTATCCTCTTTCATTTCTGATTTTGTTTATTTGGGTCTTCTCACTTTGCTTCTTGATGAGCCTGGCTAGCCGTCCATCAATCTTGTTTATCCTTTCAAAGAAGCAGCTCTTGGTTTTGTTGATCTTTTGAATTGTTTCTTTGGTCTCCATGTTGGTTATCTCTGCTCTGATCTTTACTATTTCCTTCCTTCTGCTTACACTGGGCTTTTCTTGTTGCTCTCTTTGTAGCTCTTTCAGTTGTAGAGTTAGGTAATTTATTACCATTGTTTTCTGTTTTTTTTTTGCAGTTGGCTTGTAGAGCTATGAACTTCCCTCTCAAGACTGCTTTCACCGTGTCCCATAAATTTTGTATTGTTGTGTTGTCATTGTCATTTGTTGCCATGATGTTTTTTATTTCTTCCTTGACCTCTCTGGTTACCCAGTCATTGTTTAATAGCATGCTGTTTATTCTCCATGTGTTTGATTTCTTTCTATTGTTTTTATTATAGTTGATTTCCAGTTTTATGCCACTGTGGTCTGAGAAAATGCTTGATATGATTTCTATCTTCTTGAATTTGAAGAGACTTTTCTTATGACCCAACATATGATCTATCTTTGAAAGTGACCCATGTGCACTGGAGAAGAATGTATATTCTGTGATTTTGGGGTGAAATGTTCTGAAGATGTCAATTAATTCCATCTGTTCTAGTGAGTCATTTAGGATTGATGTTTCTTTGCTGATTTTTTGTTTAAAGGATTTGTCCAGTGGTGACAGTGGGGTATTAAAGTCTCCTACTATGATAGTATTGTTGTCAATCTCTCCCTTAATACCCTCCCGGAGTTTTTTTTTTATGTATTTAGGTGCTCCTATATTGGGTTCATATATGTTTACCAGAGTTATTTCTTCTTGTTGGATTGTTCCCTTTAGTATTATGAAGTGGCCTTCTTTATCTCTTGTTATGTCCTTCACTTTGAGATCTAATTTGTGAGATATAAGTATTGCAACCCCAGTTTTTTTTTCATTTCCATTTGCCTGAAATACCATATTCCATCCCTTCACCCTCAGTCTGTGTGCATCTCTTTTCCTGAGGTGGGTTTCTTGTAGAGAGTCGATATGTGGATCATGTTTTCTTATCCAATCGATTACCCTATGTCTCTTGATTGGAGCATTTAATCCATTTATATTTAAAGTTATTATTGATAGGTGTTTGTGTGTCACCATTTTTAGTCTTTAGCCCAGAGTTCCTTCTTCACTTCCTCTTTCTTTTTAATACAGCAGACCCTTTAACATTTCTTGCATTGCTGGTTTGATGGTAATATATTCCCTTATTCCTTTTTTGTCTGTGAAGCTTATGATTTCACCTTCAATTTTGATTGAAAGCCTTGCATGGTACAATATTCTTGGATTCAGACCCTTCCTTTGCATGACTTTGTATATTTCATTCCATTCTCTTCTGGCATGATGAGTTTCTGTTGAAAAATCAGTAGCTAGTCTTATGGGGGTTCCTTTGTAGGTAACTTTCTGTTTCTCTCTGGCTGCTTTTAAGATTATTACTTTGTCATCGGTGTTTGCCAATTTAATTATAATGTGCTTTGGTGTCGGTTTTTTGGGGTTCATTTTTCTTGGAACTCTGTTAGCTTCTTGGATTTGTGTGGGTTTTTTCTCTCCTATATTGGGGAAATTTTCTGTCATTATTTCTTCACACACGTTCTCTAATCCTTGTTTAGTTTCCACTCTTTCTGGAACCCCAATTATGCGGATGTTGTTTTGTTTCATGTTATCCCAAAGTTCCCTTCTGCTCTCCTCTTGCTTTTTAATTTTTTTTTCTAGAAGCTGCTGTACTTGGGTATTTTTTCCTACCATGTCTTCTAGCTCACTGATGTGCTCCTCTGCTTCTTCTTGTCTACTTTTGGTGCTTTCTATTGAGTTCTTTAAAGCAGTGATGTCATTTTTTATTTCTTTGTGCATTTCTTCTTGCTTCTTCTTCATTTCCTCTTGGCTCTTGCTCATATTGTCAAATTTGTGTTCCATTCTTTTCATCCACCTTATGATCATTTCTCTGAACTTTTACTCTGGCAGGCTTATTTCTTCTTTTATTTCGTTTACTTCCTTTTCTGGTGATACCTGCTTATCTGTCATATATGGGCTGTTTCTTCTTCTGTCCGTGGTTTTTCTTCTCCGGGTGTCTGATTATGTAGTTTTCTCTCTTATGTTGATTCAAAGGCACAAACTACAACACAACCCAGTACAGCACAGAAGGCATTGAACAGAAATGTATTCACAATGTTAATAATCACCAATATGGTGAACACCAATGAAAGACAAATTAGGGGTAAGTAGAGAAAGAAGAAGAGGAAAATGAGGGAAAAAGAGGAAAGAAGTGCCAAAATCCAATTGGGAGAGGGAGAAAAAAAGTAAGTAAATAAATGAACAAAAAATAAAATAAAATGAAATAAAAAAAGGAGAAGAAGAAAAAGAAAGAGAAAGAGAAACAAAGTCAGAGAGAAAATAAAGTGGATAAGAGAGAAAAGGGGAACAAATATAGATGTCACGAGAAAACTCCAATAGAACAGTCACTAATCCCAATAAAGACCAGCAACCAGTATCTAGAGATTAATATAAACTGTAAATAACAACTGGTATTGAGGGAGGCGAGGGAAAAGAGTAAAAAACAAAGCAAGCAAAAAGCAAAATAAAACAAGTAGAATAAGCTAAAACAATCTCACAAAAAAGTTCAAAAAATCGATATAATCCCTGTTCAGGCAAATAGCAACAAAAGGACATGGAGAAAAAACAACTTTTTGGCTAGTGAAGATAAGAACAGAGAGGTTTGTATGGACTTGTAGTAGGGGATTTGAAATTAGATATATAAGTGGGGTAAAATTTTAACCAGGTAAAGAGAAAGAATAGGGAGAATCTAAAATTGGAAAAGGGAAAGAGAAACAAGACAACAAAATGGGGAAAGTTAGGAGGAAAATGTTGGCATAAAGGAAGAGTTGAGTTGGAGTAAAATTATGCTAAAGGAAAGATGAAAATAGAATGTAAACTCTAATCCCGAAATAAAATAAAGAGAAAACAAAATAACACTTTTTTTCCCAAAAAAGTAAACTACTAGTAGTAATAATACTAGTTTAAAACAAAAATGTAATAATTAAAAAGGTAAAATCAATTGAGGTGGAAAGAAAAAAAATATTCTTTTAATTAAAATATGTAAAAATGAAAAAAAAATGAAAAAAAGAAAAAGAAATAAAAATAGAATGGTCATTCACTTTCACTATTATTCTGCTTCCACTCCTGTTTCCCAGTAGGGAAGGTATTGCAGTTCCCTGTCTTCCACTGTTGGTGTTTTAATATCTTTTTTCTTTTGTGGTTATGCGAGAGTCAATTTGTGTGTCATCCACTGGATGGCAGTGTTTTGGAATTCATCTTTGAGACAAAGCACATCTCTAGGCTGTGTTCAGATCCTGCTACACTGTGGTTCTCAAAACCGGTTTGTGGGAATTTTGCAGCCTGGACACTGTAATAACTCCCAGGCTGTCCCTCTGCCCCAGATAAAAACAAGTTGTTTTCCAGAGCTCCCCTCTGTCAACAGCTCAGAGAGTTTGCCTCCACACTTAGGGATCATGACCTGCCCCACCTCCGCGGACCTCTCCAGAGGCAGCTTTCCCGCACCCCGGTTCCCACAGTGTGCACATCTCTGTTCTGCGGGGCAGGAGACCTCACCTTATTCCAGGCGAAATCTGACCTTTCTGTGTGCCCTGTGGATCTCTGAATCCGCCGCCCATGTGTCTGCGCCATTTGGAGTGTGCTCCTCTGGGTCCCGGACTGTTTGGTGGATGCCTCAGCCTCAGCCTTCAGACCACCACAGACATCCACCTCCCTCTGCAAATGGCATGGTCTCCGCGTTCACGTTGGTGGCTCTGGCCAACAAAAATCCAGTGGCAGTGGGGCTGCCTGGCCAGGAGAGCCCCGTCCAGCTGTTCCCCGCCTTCTCCTGGAGGAAAACTGACTCTTAACTTGCCAACAAACACTCCCAGGGTGACTCTCAGCTGCTCTCTCTCCCTCTGCCCAGTGACAAAGCTCCAGACACATCCGTCTATTCTGCTGCCATTTCGCCGACCCATACTAATTTTTATACACTGTATTGCTATCTAGTTTTGTCAGTTCATTTACCTCGTAGGTATTTGTTAAGGACCTACTATATAACAAGTACTAGCAAACCAATGAAGAATAAGACATGATCCCTGCCTTTGAGAAGCTGATGTCAAGATGGGGAGAGAGTCATCGAAGCTAATAAATACAGTCAAATGTTATAGATGCTATACTAAATATCTGCATAGAGACAGGAGAACCCAAGGAGAGCAGTTGTCAGTTCTGCCTGGAAATGCCTGGGAAGCTTCAGGCAGGGAACCGAATCTGGAAAAATGAGGAAGTGGTCATGTACCGACAGCTAGGCATTCACATCTTCTAGAAATATTTTGCTGGTTAGTTCCATGTGCACTTGGATGATCAGCAAATCCTTGAGCCCATCCCACCCCTATACCCTTTTGTATTTGAGAATATTGTTTCATCAGGGATTTTTCAAAGTGGAGCATGTGAACCGTGGGTGGGGGATGTTTAAGGTGATCCACTAGAGCAGTTATGGGGGACATCTGGCCCTCAGGCCATATAAGGCCCACAAAATCTTTTGGTCTGGCCTTGGCAAGGCATTATGTGTGAGATAATTAAATGTTTGACCAAATATAGCAGGCTAATTTTTAAGTTGATAATTTTGTATGGCTATGAATGATGTTATAAATATCCAAATGTCCCTTGGCAGAAAAACGGTACCCCACCCCTGCTCTAGAGTGTGAATAAATATCTACTTTGAGTTTTGTAACATGCATATGAATACCATTGTTGATGTTTATGATTTATAAGCATTATACATATACTGGATGCCTGGAGCATGAAATTCATATGTGGGTATGTTCCCTAGGTCTGGCCTGTGATCAGGGCCATCTTTCCCAGCTGCCTATAGCCAGCCTTGCCTCCTGTCAACATCCACTGCCAATGCCCCATTTGCCATCAGGTGATCTGTGCCTGACCGAAGGGGAAGAGACCAAGAGGTTGGCTGTTCCTGCCCACTCACGGGCCCGGCCCTTGCAACAAGTGACCATCAGAAATTGGAGCCTGCCAGATGGGGAAAGGAACTAAGAGAAGGTCAGTGCACCTCATAGTGACTGGTCCAGCGGTCATTCTGCCATAAGGTCAATTTGTATATTACCCTTTTATTATATAGAATAGAGGCCTGGTGCATGGGTGGGGCCAGCTGGCCTCCTCTGAAGGGGCCCCTGATCAGGGTTTGGGGTCCTTTCTGGGGAGCAGAACCAGCCTGGGCTTGGAGCTTCTGAGGGTTTGCAGGCCAGCTACGCTCCCCATAGGGGTAAGGGTCCCTGCTGGGGGGTGGGGCCAGCCTGGGTGAGGGGGCCACTGGGAGTTTGCAGGCCAGCCACACCTCAGGCTTTGTCAGGAAGGATGTCCGGAATGACGTCCAGAAGACATCTGGTCTATCTGGTCTAATTAGCATATTAGCCTTTTATTAGTATAGATTGGAGGTGCATAGTACCAATTGTTTTTCCTTATGGGGTGCAGGATAAAAAAGCTTTGTAGACCTCATATATTTATTATTCATCCATGGAGTAATTGCAAATACCTAAGATTTGTCTTCTTTATTCAATAAATTGCTCCTCGGAGTTTTCTTAGAGACTTTTTAGTAATAATAACACACTGCTTTATGTCTCTACTATGTCCCAGGTTCAGTACTAGGCATTTTGCATAAAGTACCTCAGTTAACTCTTATAATAGTCCTGAGACTGAGATAACTATCCCAGCATATGACTGAAAAACTAGGAAGCATAGAAATTTAGTAATTTTCCCCAGATTCAAAAGTAGCTGAACCAGGGTTGAAGTTAGATGTAGTAAAATTTAAATCAATGTATTGAATACTTAACAATTGCCTTTTCAAAGTCAATGAAAATAAATTACTAAGTGTTCTCTCTGTTTTGTTAAAGATATTAGAAATTAAGTATTCATAGTCTTTTGTACTATAATTTTTCTATGTAAATGTGTAGGCCTGGGAACAAAAGTGTACTGAGATGCTTATTAGATTTATTCCTAAGCTTTTTATAATTGCATTTGATTTTTAAAAATTTATCTCTTTGATCTTGAGAGAATTATTCAGCACTGATAATTTATCATAAATAAAAAAATTTTTTTTAGTACTTACCATATGTCAGACACTGGATAAACTTTCATGTAAAAGCAAACTCCAGTTAAGTTACTATTCAGGGTAATAACTAGTAAGTGATGGGGCCAAAATTTGAATACTGACAGTCTGACTTTGGCTTAAGAACCCATGCTGTTAATCATTAGGCTATATTCCCTCCACAGAAAAGGGTACACAATAGTTGGGACAAGAAGGTTTATTTGGTAGTAATAGTGAAAAACTGGAAGGAACTTAAATGTCCATCAACAATGCCCATCATTGTATTATAGCCCCTATGGTACATCCAAATGGAATGGAATGTTATAAATGCCATGCAGCCAATAAAAATGCTAATTGTAATGGTTGCCTAGGGCTGCCATAACAAATTACCACACACTTTGTGGCTTAAAACATCAGTAATTTATTCTTTCACTGTTCTGGAGGCCAGAGGTCCAAAATCAAGATGTTAACAGCATTAAGGTTCCTGGGCTCCCCAAGATAGAAATTGAGAGAAAATCCCAGATAAATTTGCAGACATATTTTATTAAGTTTATGCTTGAGCACAAAGAAACCAGCACAGAGGAAAGGAAGGTCCTCTGAACTGGCGTGGGAGCTGGCTCTGCTTGGCTGCTTTTATAAGCAGGGCACAAAGCTATATAGGGACAAAGTGGGCTTGCTTGAAAAGGCGGGCTTTTGGTAAAGGCAGGCTTGCACAATGTTCCATTTCAGGGTTGAGTGACTTCCTTTTTCAACTGCAGTTGCCTGGTGACTACTTCCCACCTGAGTTGTGAGGGCAAGATGGCAGACTGCTTGCTACCTTCTCCTAGGAAGCTCCCATAGCAGTCAAAAACCTTGATCAGGCGCATTGAGACAGGTAGTTAAAGAAGGCAGTTTTAGAAGGGAGACCAAATAAGCTACCTCTGTGTTTTTGAGTAGGGATTGGAGAGGTGGTGACATTGTTGTGTTCCTTCTAACCATTTGGCCTCCTGACCATCCAGAATTTTCCATTCCCAGGCCCAAGTCCCTATGCTATCTGAAAGGTGTCAGTAGGGCCAGCTCAGTTTCCATGCCAGTTAGCATCAAAAGCTCTGCCGCTTAGGCAGCCATTGGCTCCTCACAGTTGACCAAGATTTGGCTCTGATTGGTCATTTTCTATGTCAGTCAGCATCAAAAGCTCCGCCTCCTAGGCAGCCATTGGTTCCTTACATTCACCCAGATTTTTTTAAATATATTTATTGATTTTTTACAGGGAGGAAGGGAGAGGGATAGAGAATTAGAAACATCAATGAGAGAGAGACATCAATCAACTGCCTCCTGCACGTTCCCTACTGGGATTCTTCCCCCGACCAAAATCGAACCTGGGATCTTTCAGTCCACAGGCCGAAGCTCTATACACTGAGCCAAACCGGTTTCTACCATCCACTCAGATTTGGTTCTGATTAGTCAGTTCTATATCAGTCAGCTTTTCTGAGCCTATCAACAGGGCCTGATCAGAAAGGTGGAGGCCTGGAGAGAAAGAGAGAGGCAAGGGCTGATCAACAGCTGCCACAGAGGCTATGGATCAGACCCTGCTTCTCTCTTTGCAGGCCTGTCTCTGGGTCTGATTTGAAGTCCCCTGGGCAGTCAGTGCTGGGTTGGGCAGTGCAGTGGCCCCAGTCAGTGCTGGGTTGCCACGGCAATCCAGCACTGACTTCTGGTCTGGCCAAGCCTTTGGTGGTTAGAACCCTGACTCTCTATTATATAGATTTTTGCTCTTCTCTTTATAGTTTTCCATACAGTCTGAAGACAAAAATAATCAGAAAACAATTTCTATTTATTTTTTAAAAACAAATCTATATTTGACTCAGAATTTCCCAAACACTCCAGTGACAGGGTATGAAATCTTATTGGTCGTATGCTTCTGAAGCTTACAGAAAATCACTTGGGGGAAATCATTACAAGTGATTTTGCTTCTTTAGTTGCACAGAAAAATAGTTTACCAGCTCTTCCCAGATTTCTAACCTCAAGTCCTTTGTCATTGTCCCCACACCCTCACCCCATTAACTACAAAAGCCTCTAAACTCCATTTTTTACCTCTTGGTTATGGTCATACATCTTTTTCTTCCATAGAATCTTCAGCTATCAGGCAAAGGTTTGGAAAGTATTTTACAGTATGAATCAATAGCTCTTTAATTTTTCATGCACAAAACCTCATCTTCTCACCAATATTGTGATTCAAAGAAAAGTCTGCATCACACTTCCTTGGCTTCTCATATTGTGGTAGCCTATCTCTCAATGCTAAGAAAACATGTGGCTATCAGAGAAACTAATTTCTCTATGTAATGACACCTTTTTAAAATAAATGTATGGCACCTTTTAAAAATAAATGTTTAGTTCCCATAATTGCCTAATGTTTTATGAGAAATTAAAAGGCTTTCCCCAGGATATATGTTTTATTTACAGCAAATCTGCCATTTTTCTCAACATGCCAGTTGTTGAAATGTTTCTGTCAGCTTCTTGGATGGGGTGGCGTCTCTACCTGCTGTCTCCACAGTCAGTTCCAATCCCTTGAGATGTGCAGACTATTCTGCCATTACCGTGGCAATTTAGTTAATGTTTTGCCGCATGAAAAATACTTTGGGAGTCTCTTAAGATTTATAATAATGTTGAAAATCTTAACAGATCAATAGAATCAAATTTACTATGAGTTCCCTACCAGACTAAGAACTCTCTGAGGGCACAAATTGGGTTTTCTTCCTTCTTGTACCCTCTGCTTTGTACCCTGTTGGGCCCATAGCATCAGATCTTCCATCAGCGTTATAAGCTGAAGCCAGAATATCCTTTTTCTATCAGGCTTGGGCAATGACAGTGCTACAAGGAGAAAAAGATTCTTCTCACTCTTCTTCTAAGTGTGCAAATTAGTCCCTGAGATATAGAGCATGTGTCTTGGCCCTCAGCTCTGGGCATATGTGCTGCCAGTCTGTGGTTTAGGGATGCAAGAAAATGAGCAGTGGGAGAAGTAGTTTCTTCAGTGATTATACAAGGAATAAAGATCAAGGAAATGATCTCTATCTATCCCACCAGGGTCAACAGCCGGTCAAAAACTGTAGAACAACTTCTCTGCCTCTATCCTGCCCACCTCCCCACCATGCACATTCACTAGATGAACACTCTGTGTGACCCTTGGCACCAGCCAGCCTAACACACACACACACACACACACACACACACACACACACACAGACAACATCCACAAATCCAGCCACCTCTGGGAGGAGTATTGAGATTGACTGTATTTAGTGTAGTGAGAGAGGAGGTTGGAGATAGCCAGGCCCAAATGGACTCTGTGTTTCTGGATCCCATTTTTTTCCTACAAAAACTGTGAGGAGCCCAGGGGATCTTTGGTTTATACAGAGGGGCAGCTGCTGCCTCAATGCTAGGATGTCCTTCAGCAGAGGTGGTAGGGCAGATCATAAGTACCAAAGGAGTGCTCCACCCCTCCCTAACCACATCAAAGACTGAGAGTGCCAAAGCCCACCAGATGTCCTTTTTGTTACTACTGGCATGTTTGAACTTGGTATTGCTTTAGCAGGTGTCTCTCAGAGAAAGGGGGTGACATTGGTTAAAAGGAGCACAGATCATTGAGTGGCTTCTCTGGGACAGTCTTCAGGACAATAGCAGAGGGAGCACACAACTTCCTGCCAGAAGAGTCAAAACACAAAGAAAGGAGCGGAGTCAGCTGGGATGCTGAATCACTGAACAACATTCTGCATAATTATTGAAGCAGGAAAGAAATGCCAGTGTGTTTGCATCATTTCTTGCTTCAAAAGGAGAGAAGCTAAAAAACACTGACAAAGACAGATGTAAAATTTCTGTTTCAAGAGTCCCAGTTGACACTGATAGATTCTTTTTTTTTTTTTTTTTCTCTCAAAAATAGCACAATTGTAAAGGCGGGGAGAAAAGTAGCCTCAGATTTGCAAAGTCCATTATCTAAAGACCTTGTACATCAATGATTGATCTGAATTATGAAGCTGGGCTATTCCTTCATTTACATGGTATTTCCCCAAGTAGCCAGATAATATCAATATCCTGCATTTATATGATGATCATCTTCTCAGGTAGCTTCATTAAACTGTGTGTTTTATGAGTCCCACTTTCTGAAACGTGGTCATCTCTGAGTGAGAATGATGCTCCTGGGTAACTAGGGGTGGGAGAAAGCAGTATTTTGCATTTATGCTGTCTTTCTATCAGCCATCATAAAAATCTTCAGTTAGAATGCATTTCCTGTGTCTGCACAGGCAGAGCCTGAGACCAGGCTCTGTATGGTAACATGTAGAAGATTAAAAGGCATGGTTCCAACCTTCCAATACCTCAGTCTCTATTCAGAATAATTTTTCCATTCACAAATGTGAAAACTTGTTACCAGAGAAATCGAGAGAATTGGCAAAGGTCAGATAGTATATTTGTTTCAGAAATGGGGAGTCCTTATTTCCAGGTTTGGGTATGAGTGGTTTTGATAATAACATCTAAAATTGTTTAAGATATTTCAAAAATCTAGTTCAGTGGAAAGGTTAAGGCTTTGGTTTTAATTCAAAAAATTAAACATCAGTCCCGAAAAAGGAAAATGAAGAAAATGTCTTATGTTGTCACAGAGATTTATTAATATTATTAACTATGAAGGATTGTGGTAATTGCAGTTAGAGAATCAATAGCAGAATTCTAACTCTGAGGAGCCTAATTGACTTTGAAAGTAAACTACTGCCTGTATGTGGTGATTTCAAGGAATCAGAAGTTATGGGGATATAAGACTATCCTATGTAATAAAGAGGGTGTTATACTAATTGACCATCACACCCTCACAAAGATGGAAGAGCCCACAGTCAATAAGGAGGGACTATGTTAATTGACTATCATGCCCTCAAAGATGGTGGCATCCCAGCCACATGATAGTGGTGCCCAGTCTCCTCAGCCCCCACTCAGTGGCAGCAGCAGAGGTGTGATGGGGGCATTGCCTTCCCCTGATCACTGGGTTTCCTCCTGCTCTTCAGGGATCCCAGTCTGTGAGAGGGACAAGCTGGGATGAGGGACCACCCCTCCAGTGCATGAATTTTCATGTACTGGGCTTCTAATTTTACTTTAAATACCAACAAGATTATGCAAGAAGGTAGAAATACCAACTCTAATAGTGATATGTTTGGGGTTTGGGGACAGTCACTTTACTTTCCTGGGCCTTAGATACCCCATTTGTTAAACACGGGGATGGACTAGATAATCCCTAAGACAATTTTCTATTGAATAAAATTCAGTTATTCTATTTAAGTGAGAATATGGGATCATTTGGAACAAGAAGTAGGGGAACAATTGTCCTGATGCTTACTTAGCTTGGTGAAGAGAAGGAACAGTATTGAAATCAAAGCCTTAGTAACACTTTCTTAATATAAACTAGAGTATTTTCAACCATCACTTTATTGATGAAAATATATTGGATTCTATACTGTCAAACTTAAAAGGCCTTAGCCAACTTCAGATGCATTTTGAGTAATAGATAATTCCCTTGTTTTAGATTCTATATATGTATTTTTCTTTTCCAAGCTGGGATCTTCTTCAGAGATGTCTAACTTGTGGTTCTTTTAACTTAGTAATAAACTAACTTGTGGTTCTTTTAACTTAGTAATAAACTTTATTGATGAAAATATATTGGATTCTATACTGTCAAACTTAAAAGGCCTTAGCCAACTTCAGATGCATTTTGAGTAATGGATAATTCATTTGTTCTAGATTCTATATATGTATTTTTCTTTTCTAAGCTGGGATCTTCTTCAGAGATGTCTAACTTGTGGTTCTTTTAACTTAGTAATAAAACTTTTAAAGTTTTTAGTTAAAAATGAACTTGTCAACTATAAGACATTCTAAATCTCAAAAAATTTCCCCACAAAATGTAAGTGGAGATTACATATTTAAATTACAATTGCCATAAGAATTCAGAGGGTAGTACTATCATAACCATTATAGGTAATCAGGAAAATGTCAAAGTAGAAATGAGGCTTAAAGTTTGGCCTTGAGAAAATTTTAGATGCAATTGTTGAGAAAGAGGCTTTTTAGTTCTAAAGTTGTCTTACAAAGGTTGAAATTTACACTGCTTCATGATTACCAAAAAAGTAAAGAGACATAGTAAATATGTCTGAAAAGTAATTGTAAGCAGTGTCCTTCCTTCACTTTACTGTTAAAATATCCTTTTATAAAATAATCATGAATAGTAGATATTTTTATTTCATGAAGTAATGACATTAAATTTGGCCTTGATATAATGGTCTTTTTAAAGAATTTTATTTCACTTATTGATTTTGAGTGAAAGAGAGAGAGAGAGAGAAACATCAATTTGTTATCCCACCTATTTATGTAGTCAGTGGTTGATTCTTGTATGTGCCCTAACTGGGGATTGAACCTGAATGCAACCTTAGCATATCGGGACAACGCTGTAATCAATTGAACTACCTAGCCAGGGCCCATAGCATAGTCTTTTTCTTTCTCTTTGAAATTTCACTGGATCATGAAATTCAAAGATCTGGGTACCACCACGTAGGTGATCATTCCTGATATTTGGCCTTTATTGCAGGCCTCACCCATGTAGGCCAAGAGGTCAAGTACAGCTTTCTATCAAGGAAAAGGACCATTGAATTTTAGGATTTAATTTTCTTGTTCTTGTTATACTGTCATGGCAGTAAATCCTGGTAAGGCTTAGCCGTGATAATGATAAGCTTGAGGGCTGGACCTCGGACATATCCCAAGTCTCTCAACATCACAGCACCCTAGAAAAAACCCATCTGCTTTGCAGACTGTTACTTGACTCTAGAGCTACATGCCACATTGGCAGCAAGAGAGTTGCCAGCGTTGCCAAAGTCTCTTTGTAATGATTGAACAAAGGAGCTCTTTCACAATCCTTTCTCATTCTGTTGATATAGGCTAGATGGTTGGACTTTTACTTTAGTACAGGTATGCTGAGCTCCTTTCTCAGGGGCCCATCTTTGGTGTTTAAAGTGCTGCTTAACTCCTTGCACACAGAGTGGGTCTACCCCTCTAAACCATGTAAATGTTTATTTCCCGTTAGAGGAAATAAGTATTTGGACAGTGTTTTAGTACAAAACTTTAATATTTCTAAAGTTGCTCCCATGTCTCCTGGTCACTTACTAAGAGGTATAAGGGAATTTTAATGGTGATACTAAGAATGTTGCTATGAAAAAAAGATGAGCTCTCTATATTTAAAGGTAAATGTCAGGCATGTTTTAACTGAAGCACTATGACTTTTGAGCTAATACAAATATTTTGGAAAAGTATTTTAGAAACACAAACTCTGATGTTATCTTTTTCAATTCATAGATAAAGGGAACTAAGACCCAGATTAGGTATTGACTGGCTCAAGGTCACCCAGTTACTTAGCTGAAGTACAAGGACTTGAAGTTGATCTAGTGTTCTCTCTCCCACCTCCCTCCAATACCCCATTGGAATTGAAATCATTGCAATAGCCACTGCCAAGTACTTAACAATGGATATTTGATGGTGGTCCTTTAAGTCTGTTCCAGGGTGGTTTTCAGTTTTCCCTTCATCAGCACAGGAAGGCAAGGACATTGCACTGACTCTAATATTTCATGCTTAGCTCTGGATTCCCTTGGTTTTTATTTCTGACTCTTCCCTCAGTTTCTTGTAGGGCTTTATGATTTAATTTAATTTCAGCTTATGGCTGGCTTTGGTACCCAGAAGAGTGGTAATTTGTCCTTTAAATTATTCACCCAGGGGAGTCGGTGTTCTTAGAAAGTGCGGGGGGAGAACCTATAAGCTTCGTCCCTCAAAGGGATGCATGACACACACTGATACCTCACTCACTTGTTCTCTCTCCACAATGCCTTATCTCCTGTGTTCAGCCTGGTTCCTATAATACTTTGTATTCCTATAGAGCTTTTCATATTCACAAATAAAGCAATTGACAGAGTATTTACACACAGACTAGTGACTAATTATACACCTGCAAGCAATGCAATCACCTGGACAAGCAGCATTCCTCCACACCAGGTTCTCTGTAGGAAGCTGTCTTAAAGTTATTTGCAGAGAGAAATTTGGGGCATGTCCTGGCTCTGACATTAAACTGTCCAGCATAGGGACAGTTTATATCATCTTGGTGCACCTCTGGCCTTTGTAGGGGCTAGACAGGTTACAAAAGAAGAGAAAAATGGGTGATGCCATGACTCTAGTGCAGTGGTCGGCAAACTGTGGCTCGAGAGCCGCGGTTTGCAGCTCTGTTGACTAATGAGTTAGCCGACGACTGTCTTAGGGAAAAACACGTAAAAAACATCTTAATAATGTACTAATGTCTTTAATCTGAAGCCAATACTTCTGGGTAAGGGCAGTGGTCGGCAAACTCATTAGTTTGCTCTAGTGAATCTTACTAAACTAGAGCAACCAGGCAGAAATGCAGGCAGCAGCTCACTAAGAACATGTGATGTTATAAAGTCACCTGGTATACAGATAGACAGGTGATGTTTTATGAAGAATTAGAGTACAGAATGGAGAAGATTGTTGCAGTTTTCAGCTAAAAGGATAAGAGATGAATAATATTAAGAGCTACTGTTCAAAGAGTGCCTATTATGTGCTAAGTTCTTTACATGTACTCTTATTTAATCTGTCATTTAACCAACCAACATCCTATTTATCACTTAAAATTTGCTATTTTTTAAAGAATTAAAGTAATATTTTCAGATTACACCGATAGCTAGTAAGGGAGAATGGGAATTAAAACCTAAGTCTGTCTGACTCTTAATCAGGTTATTCACCCAAAGAAAGGAATGAAAAGCATCAACAAGAGGCAACCATCTACTATGTGTATTTGTATATATTAATATGTATTATGCAGACAGAAGAAAAGGATTGGTAGCATTCTATTTATAAGGAAGCTAAAAAAGAAGTTTAATATTCTCAAAGTTTAATTTTTGGCAATACAGTGGGATGGAGGCAATGGAAGAGCTCCTAATAAACTGATTTGGTTCAGAGGGCACTCTTTGATGAATTCAAACAGCAAACAGAAAAGTAATCATGTTCAAAGATAAAACAGTAATATAAGCCTGTAATAATGTTAAATATTAATGTCCAGAATGAAGGGAGGTGCATGAAAAATATAAGCAATCAAGAAGGTTTTGTATGCTTATGTGGAGAAGGAAGAATAAGTAGCAAATGCCTTTGTTGCAGGATGCCTGGGCTTGTCTAGCTGGGTCTCACTAATCAAGTGGTGTTTTAAAAACTTGTCTGTCAACTGTGACTTCTCTCTTTGAATCTGGACCTACCTTACTGGTCAGCTATTAACAGTCTGTAGACGTGATGCCATATGACTTAAAGGTGATGCATCTGCAACCTGGTTTGATGTCCAGTAGTGGATAACTAGGACACATACCTGGTGAGAATGTCAGACCCAAGAGTATTGTCCAAAGGAAAGGGCCCATTTGCTGAGGTGGGACGTTTACCATTAGGAGGACAAAGGAATATAGGCAAGGCTTAGGAGCAAGGAGAAAAGTTCAAGTAGGAGAAGTATCAGGTCCAATGAGGGAAGTAGAATCAAAAGATACAAAACAAGTCATAGGGTCAGACTGTGGAGTGCAAGTACTCAGGGTTATGAAGTTATGAACACAACAATATAAGTGATTTGGGACTGACATGGTGGTGAATCATGCAAGGCACATTTTCACAGGTGGCATAGAAATGTGCCTAAAATTTAGGGAGCCTGATACAATGTTAAAAGGGAAGAGGAGGAAAAGTAGAACCCCTTAATTGCCTTATTCCTATTTTTAAAAGAGTTTTTATTGGTTTTTAAAGACTGGAAGGAAGAGAGAGAGTAACACCCATGTGAGAATGGAACATTGATTGGCTGCCTCTTGCACACCCTTTATGGGGCATTTAGCCAGCAACTTAGGCTAGATACACCAGGCAACCTTTGGTGTATAGACTGTTACCCAACCAACTGAGCAACACAGGCCAGGACTTTAATTCCTTTTTGGTGCAGATTCACTCAAGATGAGCTGGGTGTATAGTAAACAGAGTTCTTTCTGATGAATGGAATTCTGTGAACCAAAAGGCAGGACTGTCTCGGGAGTCCATCACAAACCTCTGTGTTTGGCATTGCACTATCCAAAATGTTTATTAAGGACTTGGAATTAGAGTTTGAGGGCATAATTGGATGCTGATGCAGGCTACAGGTAACACAAGCAGAGAGGGCTTGTCATTATGTGTGTTTTTTTTTTTAATGTGTTACATGTATACATATCTTCCCATTGCCCCTCCCTGCCAGGCATACCCTAACCTCCCAGTGTCTTGTGTTCATTGGTTATACTTACAAGCATGTGTACAAATCCTTTGGTTGATCTCTTATCTACCCCACCTCTCCTTAACCTTCCTGCTGTACTTTGACAGTCTGTTTGATGCTTTACTGTCTCTGTATCTATCCTTTTGTTAATCAGTTTATAATGTTCTTTATTATCCACAAATGAGTGAGATCATGTGGTGTTTCTCTTTCATTGACTGGCTTATTTCACTTAGCATAAGGATCTCCAGTTCGATCCAGGTTGCTGCAAATGGTAAGAATTCCTTCTTTTTTATGGCAGCATAGAATTCCATTGTGTAGATGTACCACAGTTTTCTGATCCACTCATCTGCTGACAGGCACATAGGCTGTTTCCAAATTGGAGCTATTGTAAATTCTGCTGCTATGAACATAGGGGTGCATAAATCCTTTCTGATTGGTGTTTCTAATTTCTTAGGATATATTCCTAAGAGTGGGATTGCTGGGTAATGGGAGTTCCATTTTTAGTTTTTTGAGGAAACTCCATACTGTTCTCCACAGTGGCTGCACCAGTCTGCATTCCCACCAACAGTGCACAGAGGTTCCTTTTTCTCCGCATCCTCGCCAATATTTGTCATTTGTTGATTTCCTGATGATTGCCATTCTGACAGGTATGAGATGGTATTGCATTGTCATTTTGATTTGCATCTCTCGGATAATTAGTGACTTTGAACATGCTTTCATGTGTCTCTTGGCCTTCCTTCTGTCGTCTTTTGAAAAGGTTCTATTTAGGTCCGTTGCCCATTTTTTTATTGGATCATTTATCTTCCTTTTATTAAGTTGTATAAGTTGGCTGTCGATGTTGGAGATTAAACCTTTATCAGTGATAACATTTGTAAATATGTTCTCCCATACAAGTGGTCTTTCTTGTTGTTTTGTTGATGGTTTCTTTTGCTGTGTAAAAGCTTTTTATTTTGATGTAGTCCCATTTGTTTATTTTTTCTTTGGCTTCCTCTGCACTTGGGGCTGTGTCAGTGAAGAGGTTTTTTCGGCATATATCTGAGATTGTGCTGTCCTCTGTATTTTTATGGTTTCCCATCTTATGTTTACGTCTTGTATCAATTTGGAGTTTATTTTTGTATATGGTGTAAGTTGGTGGTCTAGTTTCATTTTTTGGATGTATCTGTCCAATTTTCCCAACACCATTTATTGAAGAGGCTGTCTTGACTCATTGTATGTTCATGCCTCCTTTGTCAAATATTAATTGAGCATAGTGGTTTGGGTGGATATCTGGATTCTCTATTCTATTCCATTGGTCTATATGTCTGTTCTTGTGCCAGAACCAGGCTGTTGCTTTGTAATATAGCTTGAAATCTGGTATTGAGATCCCACCTACTTTATTCTTCTTTCTCAGGACTGCTGTGGCAATTTAGGATCTTTTTTTTTTTTCAGATGAATCTTTGAAGAGTTCTTTCTAGGTATGTGAAATATGTCGTTGGTATTTTAATGGGTAGTGCATTGAATCTATAGATTGTTTTGGGTAGTATGGACATTTTAATGATGTTGATTCTTCCAATCCATGAGCATGATATGCTCTTCCATATGTTTACATCTTCCTCTATCTCCTTTTCAGTGTCTTGTAGTGTTCTGCATATAGGTCTTTGGCCACCTTATTAGGTTTATTCCTAGGTATCTTAATTTTTTTGGTGCAATGGTAAATGGGATTGCTTTTTTAGTCTCTCTTTCTGTAATTTCACTATTAGTGTACAGAAATGCTACAGACTTCTTAGCATTAATTTTGTATCCTGCTACATTGCTGAATTCATTAATTAAGTCAATTAGTTTTGGAATGGAGTCCTTTGGGTTTTTTATGTACAATATCATGTCATCTGCAAATAAGGACAGCTTTACTTCTTCTTTTCCAATTTGGATGCCTTTTATTTCTTCCTCTTGTCTAATTGCAATGGCTAATACTTCCAGTACTATGTCGAACAGGAGAGGTGAGAGTGGGCATCCCTGTCTTATTCCTGTTCTTAGGGGAAATGGTTTTAGTTTTTACCCATTGAGTATGATTTTAGCTGTGGGTTTATCATATATGGCTTTTATGATGTTGAGGTATGCTCCTTCTATTCCCACTTTGCTGAGAGTTTTTATCAAGAAAGGGTGTTGGATTTTGTCAAATGCTTTTTCTGCATCAATTGATATGACTATGTGATTTTTATCTCTCAATTTGTTTATGTGATGTATCACATTTATTGATTTGCAGATATTATACCATCCCTGCATTCCTGGGATGAATCCTGCTTGGTCATGGTGTATGATCTTTCTGATGTACTGCTGGATTCGATTTGCTAGAATTTTGTTGAGGATTTTGGCATCTATGTTCATGAGAGATATTGATCTGTAATTCTCTTTCATTGTGTTGTCTTTATCTGGTTTTGGTACTAGGGTGATGCTGGCTTCATAGAAGGTGTTTGGGAGTATTCCTTCTTCTTGAATATTTTGAAATAGTCTGAGGAGGATAGGTTTTAATTCTTCCTTGAATGTTTGGTAAAACTCTCCTGTGTAGCCATCTGGTCCCGGGCTTTTATTTGCTGGAAGCTTTTTGATGACTACTTCAATTTCTTCCATCGTTATTGGCCTATTGAGATGTTTAGATTCTTCCTGATTGAGTTTTGGAAGGTTATATTTTTCTAGGAATATGTCCATTTCCAGAAGGTTGTCCAATTTTTTTTGAATAGAATTTGTTATAGTATTTTTTAACAATCCTTTGTATTTTGGTGGGGTCTAGTGTTATTTCTCCTCTTTCATTTCTGATTTTGTTTATTTGGGTCTTCTCACTTTGCTTCTTGGTGAGCCTGGCTAGAGATCCATCAATCTTGTTTATCCTTTCAAAGAAGCAGCTCTTGGTTTTGTTGATCTTTTGAATTGTTTCTTTGGTCTCCATGTTGTTTATCTCCGCTCTGATCTTTACTATTTCCTTCCTTCTGCTTACACTGGGCTTTTCTTGTTGCTCTCTTTCTAGCTCTTTCAGTTGTAGAGTTAGGTAATTTATTACCATTGTTTTCTGTTTTTTTGCAGTTGGCTTGTAGAGCTATGAACTTCCCTCTCAAGACTGCTTTCACCGTGTCCCATAAATTTTGTATTGTTGTGTTGTCATTGTCATTTGTTGCCATGATGATTTTTATTTTTTTCTGGATCTCTCTGGTTACCCAGTCATTGTTTAATAGCATGTTGTTTAGTCTTCATGTGTTTGGTCTTTGTATTGTTTTTATTGTAGTTTATTTCCAGTTTTATGCCACTGTGGTCTGAGAAAATGCTTGATATGATTTCTATCTTCTTGAATTTGAAGAGACTTTTTCTATGACCCAACATATGGTCTATCTTTGAAAATGACCCATGGGCACTGAAGAAGAATGTATATTCTGTGGCTTTGGGATGAAATGTTCTGAAGATATCAATTAATTCCATCTGGTCTAGTAAGTCGTTTAGGATTGATGTTTCTTTGCTGATTTTTTGTTTAGAGGATTTGTTCAGTGGTGACAGTGGTGTATTAAAGTCTCCTACTATGATTGTATTGCTGTCAATCTCTCCCTTAATATCCTCCAGGAAGTTTTTTTTTTTATGTATTTAGGTGTTCCTATATTGGGTGCATATATGTTTACCAGAGTTATTTCTTCTTGTTGGATTGTTCCCTTTAGTATTATGAAGTGGCCTTCTTTATCTCTTATTATGTGCTTCACTTTGAGATCTAACTTGTCAGATGTAAGTATTGCAACCCCAGCTTTTTTTTTCATTTTCATTTGCCTGAAACACCATCATCCATTTCTTCACCCTCAGTCTGTGTGCCTCTTTTTTTCTGAGGTGGGTTTCTTATAGACAGCAGATGTATGGATCATGTTTTCTTATCCAATCAGTTACTCTATGTCTTTTGATCAGAGCATTTAATCCATTTACATTTAAAGTTATTATTGACAGGTACTTATTTGTCATCATTTTTATTCTTTACCCCTGTGTTCCTTCTTCTCTTCCTATTTCTTTTTTTACAGCAGACCCTTTAACATTTCTTGCATGGCTGGTTTGGTGGTAATAAATTCCTTTATTCCTTTTTTTGTCTGTGAAGCTCCTGATTTCACTTTCAATTTTGATTGAAAGCCTTGCTGGGTACAGTATTCTTGGGTTCAGACCCTTCCTTTGCATGACTTTGTATATTTCATTCCTTTCCCTTCTGGCCTGATGAGTTTCTGTTGAGAAATCCGTAGCTAGTCTTATGGGGGTTCCTTTGTAGGTTACTTTCTGTTTTTCTCTGGTTGTTTTTCAGATTCTTACTTTGTTGGTGTTTGCCGATTTAATTATAATATGACTTGGTGTCTGTTTGTTGGGGTTCATTTTACTTGGGACTCTGTGATTTTCTTGGATTTGTGTGGGTTTTTTCTTTCCTATATCAGGGAAGTTTTCTGTCATTATTTCTTCAAGCAGGTTTTTTATTCCTTGCTTAGTTTCCACTCTTTTTGGAACCCCAATTATGCAGATGTTGTTTTGTTTTGTGTTATCCCAAAGTTCCTTTAGGCTCTCCTCTTACTTTTTAACTTTTTTTTTAGAAGCTGTTGTAGTTGGGTATTTTTTTCTATTTTGTCATCTAGCACACTGATGCAGTCCTCTGCTTCTTCTAGTCTACTTTTGATGCTTTCTATTGAGTTCTTTACAGCAGTGATGTCATTTTTTATTTCTTCTTGATTCTTCTTCATTTTCTCTTGGTTCTTCTTCATTTCCTATTGGCTCTTCTTCATTTCCTCTTAGCTTTTACTTATATTATCGATTTTGTCTTCCATTCTTTTCAGCCACCTTATGACCATTTCTCTGGCAGGTTTATTTCTGCTTCTACTTTGTTTACTTCCTTTTCTGGTGATATCTGCTTTTCTTTCATATGCAGGCTGTTTCTTCATCTGCCCATGGTCTTTCTTCTCTTGGTGTCTGGTTATGTAGTTCTGTCTCCTACGTTGATTTAAAGGCACAAAGTACAATACGACCAGGTACAACACACAAGGCACTTTCCGTGTGGTGTGTGGAGCTCCTCTAAGTCCGAGTGTTTGCACTGATTGGAGTGCGGTGTTCTGGGTCCTCTCCCCTCTCCCCCCTGCTGTTTGGTGGGTGCTGCAGCTAGCTTCTCAGACCTCCATAGACATTCACTCCCCCCTGCAAGATCTGGTCATTATGTTGAATGGTGGAATGACTCTGCACCAAAAAGATCTCAATAGGTAGTACCTATGAATATGGTTTAAGATGAAGGAATTCATCAAGAAAATCATAAACCCTTTTATTTAGGCATCCAGCCCCCAACCTCAATGGACAAATACAAACACCCCCAGATTTTATTCACAAGTATAAAAGAACAGGATAGAGAAAATGCGGTTTGTGTACATAAAAAGGATTTAAGAGTTGTTTAAATTTAACAACTCAATACAACTTAATAGTGGGATAAAACTGCCAAAAATGCTACCGTGATGGGATGTTGTGCTAAAGGAAGGGTCAGAACAAAGTTTGTGACAATGCAGTTCTGCTGTTTGTTCTGGAAGTGACCCTATGGAGGGGTACTGACAGATTAAACTATGTCAAGCAGAAAACAACAATTATGGTCAGTGGGTGGAGAACCTGTCATAGAGAAAATGACTAAGGAAATAGGGTATATTTAGCCAGGACAAGAATCTGTGGTGAGCGCCGAGTGGGAGGAGGATTAAAGAATTTAAAGGTTGTCACATGAAATGGAATCAAAAGGAGTGTGCAGCAAAGAAGCTGAGTAGATCTAACCTCTGGGAAACCTTTCTCATATCTGGAGCTATGTAAAGATAAAAGCAGTTCCTCCAAGAGGTGAGGAATTCCTAATCCTGGAGGCATTCAACGGAGATAGGAAGGTAATTTGTCAAGAAGAAGAGCAAAGTGATTAACAATACCCACAAAACTATAACCTTTTATGACGTTATCAGACATATTCCTTACAACAGGAAGTAATTTAGTGATGAGGAAACGAAGGCTCAGAGAAGTCAACTAGCTTGCACAAGAATCTCCAGCTGATAATAGAGAGCAGGGTTTGAAACCCAGATCTACCTCCTTTTAAATAGGCCACATGCTTTTCCAGTTCCCCAGACTTCTTATAATAGAGCTGAGCTTTGAGAGCATGCTAAAAGATCTTTAAAATAACAGCAGCTATAGCATCTACTGGAGCTGAAGTGTCTCACAACCCCTCTGAAAATATTAAGCACTACCAGGACCCTGCAGGTTAACATTGAGCTACACATATTGTTTCTCAGTTTGAAATGCCTTGTATGGTTCTATCATACTTCAATATTAAAAATAATTTAAGATCTGCTTTTGAAAAATTTAAGTCCTTTTAATTCTCTCTAATCATTATCACATCATTAATTCCTTGCCTTTATTTAAAGAAAGCAATGCTCACCCTTGCCAGTGTTGCTCAGTGGTTAAAGCATGAGCCCATGGACCAAAGAATATTGAGTTCAATTCCTCGTAAGGACACATACCTTGGTTGCAGGTTTGATCCCTACCCTGGTTGGAGTGTATGCAGGAGGCAACCAATCAATGTGTCTCTCTCATATCAAAGACTTTCTCCCTCTCATTCTCTCCTTCTCTCTCTCTCTTCCTCCGTCCCTTCCACTCTCTCTCAAAATCAATAAAAAAAATCCTCAGGAGAGGATTAACAAAAATAAATAAATAAAATAAACACGCACACACACACACACGCACACGCACACGCACACGCACATGCACACACACACACAAACAATGCTTCTCCAGCCAGGGGTTGGTGGGATTGGGATGGAATGGAGAGTTTAAGCATAAAAGAAAAAAAAAGAGAGAGAGAACTCATGAACATAGACAACAGTGTTGTGATTCTGGGAGGGGTTGGGGCAGTGGAGGTAGAATAGGGCATAGAGAGGATAAATGGTGATGGGAAAAAAATAAAATAAAAAGTAAAAAATAAATTTTAAAAGTAATGATTCTCAAATACCAAAGAAATTAAATTCACTTCAAATAATGTCTTTATTACTATGGAAAATGCTTTCATTAGTTAGTTTTAGGCAAATCCGAATCCTAGAATAAATCTAAAATATAAACCCAGAAGAGTTTCTATAAGTGTGTTTGTGTCTACCACATTACCTATCCTTATACATATTTCTCTTGTGAAGTTTTCAACTATCTGATCATTTGTGTCCATCTATTATCAGATGAAAGCCTCTGCTTTGCAAATCTTTCCTTCCTTCCTTCCTTCCTTCTCTCTCTCTCTCTCTCTCTCTCTCT